>APFE030638462.1:14979-113166 GCA_000404065.3 Pinus taeda
GACTCATGATATGAGATACATTATTATATTTTTTGTTGATATTTTGAGGCTGAGTTGGGAGTCATGAGTCAGGACTTATTATTTAGGACATGATTCATTGTTATGTGTGATGTGGCACTAGAATGATATTAAACATCTTATATATTAGTTATTTTATCATATTTATGTGTCAATGTATTTATTTTATGTTGTAGATGCTTTAGATATTAAAAAGTTGAAAAAAATGAATATTTTTGTATGTTACGATTTTTTCCCCATTTTTACTGATTTTTTCTGATTTTTTCCCCGCGCAGATTTAATCTCGATAACGATTAGTGCAACATTGCTTTAGGCCCTGCATTATTCCTCCTTTTGGCATGAGTGGAGAATGCAGTGGGGTTGCTTCTATTAGAAGGCATTTTGTGCTCCACCATTCTTGTTTCTTCTTGAATATATCTCGACATTAATTCTTCAAACCCCGAAATTCGATCATTGTTGAGTATAGTGGTTTTAAATACATACCATTCAGGTGGGAGTCCTCCAAGGGTGGTGAGAGTAAGTTCCATGTCAGGAATGACTTCTCCAATCGAGAGTAGATCATTCTTGATATCAGTAATCCTCAAGAAATAGGATTGAATGTCCTCGTCCTTGCCCTTCTTAATATCCTTCAACTTATTCTTGAGAAAGAGGATTCGATTAGCATTACTAACCTTGAACATGATGACCGACTTGTCGTATATCTCTTTGGAGGTCTTCAATTCAAAGATATAGGCCACTAGATGCTTGTCAATGGAATCCCTGATAATCTTCTTCGTGTTGACTTCATATTATTGTACTTGGTCTTCGCAGTAGTCGGTGCATTTGAAGGAGGCTTAGGGATTTTACCCTACACATAATCCATCACTTCCTTCTCTTCCAAGGTCAAATCAAGAGGCATCTTCCATCTGTGATAGTCAAATTTATCATGGAAGCTTGTTTTCAGCCAGGAAGTAGGATGAGGAACCCATTGAGTCTTTTGTCCTTGCCCAACTGTCTTTGGTGATTGCTCTTTTACTCTTGCATGGGCTTTGTCTTCACCTCAGCTCTAATACCATGTTAATTTTAGGCAACAATGGTATGTTCTATGCTTTAGAGAAATTTTACTTCAATTTCTTTATGAGCTCAATATCCCTTTCAGTTTAGCAATCACATAAACATGTAAGTAAAATGCTGATAGAACATAAACATAAACAGTAAAAGACAAGCCAAGACAAGAGGACACAAGATGTGGCACCAGTCAGGGACAAACCCCAATGTGGGGAAACCCTTGATCAAATCTTCTTTTAGTCTTCAATAGTTCAATAGAGGGAGAGTACAATTTACAAATTCTGATAATTCATAACAACAACAAATGAGCCCTAACCAGAAAAGTCAACGTTGGTCAACAGGGCAGATTTAACCCTCAAAGATTCGGTCAACTTTAGTCAACTTCGGCCTCCAAATAACAAGATGAAACAACCCTCAAAACAGTGGAATTCTACCTAGTCAAAGTTTGGTCAAACAGTCAACTTGCGATCAAACATAACCATAGTCAATGCTAGTCAAATAGTACAGATTGCCTTGATTTTTGTGCTTAGAAATGCGGCCTGCCCATATAGAATTTTCCCCAACAAAAACATAGTCAAACAAGTCAACGTTGGCTAGTCAACGTTAGTCAAACCCTTCCTGAAATTTAGTCAACGCTGGTCAACATCCAAAACATAAAATTGCTCTCCTTTCCTTCGCACGTGTGGAGAGAGAAGTTGCCCAGAAATTCGTACCCAATCAGATGAGGGGAGAGAGATGTGTGAAGATGAGTGATGTCCAAATGAGGAGGGTGCATCATGTATTTATAGCAGTGTTTCGAAGATTGCAATATTATCGAAAAATTGCGATTTTTTGAATTTGGCAATATTAGTGCCTGGTTTTATGCTATTTTTTTCACAAAAAATCACGATAACTTGAAAAAATCACGATTTTTTGGGAAAAAATCTTTGGAATATATATATATATATATTTTATTTTTTTATTCGACGATGTTTTTGATGAGGAGGAGCAACAAGAGGAGGAGGTGACACAACCTACCTAGCCTACCCCTGTCACCAGTAGAGGACATGGTCTACCTCTTGTAGCTCCTAGTTCTTCAGCTTCTAGAGCACAACAAAGTCCACTACCAACTCCACTGGCATCTACATCTAGAGGGGCAAAGGAAATCAGTAGTATTAGACTTTAGTTATTTGGTTCATTTCATTGTATATGACATTATGACTCATGATATGAGATGCATTATTATATTTTTTGTTGATATTTTGAGGCTGAGTTGGAACTCAGGAGTCAGGACTTACTATTTAGGACATGATTTACTGTTATGTGTGATATAGCACTAGAAATGATATTACACATCTTATATATTAGTTCTTTTATCATATTTATGTGTCAGTGTATTTATTTTATGTTGTAGATTCTTTAGATATTAAAAAAATTGAAAAAAATGAATATTTTTGTATGTTAGGATTTTTTCCTGATTTTTATCGAATTTATTTATTTATTTATTTTTTGTTACGATTTTTTCCCTTGCCGATAATATCCCGATAACGATTACTGCAACATTGATTTATAGGCAAACGTTGAGGATGAATAGACGTGACTATTGAGCTTCTGAGTCTACATGAATTTGCTGGCCGACCTTGACAATCTGTTCATAATCAAAATAAATCCATAACTTCATTTGTACATGTCAGAATCAGATGATCTTTAGATCAATCCTACACCTCTCTGAGAGAGGAATCTAATAAAAATATCAGCTATCCTAAATAAGATGACCCATGTGGAGTTTGGCCCTAGTTGCCAATTTTAACATATAGCTACATACATATGCACTTGGCATTTTTCTTTGACATGATTTATAAATTTTTTCAAATGCACAAGTTATATATGTGTGTGTGTCTTTGCTAAGTTATGTGAGTTATGAGATGACTGACATGCCTAACCTATGGTTTGAGTAGTTGTGACCCAGGGGCAGCTAAGCCATCGAAATCACCCGCGGTTTGCACCCGACCCAAACTGCACCAACCCTTAGCACGGTTGGATTTTTGCCCACGGAGTTTTGAACCAATGACTTTTACACCACTGAGTGCCTTAATAGAACGCCCTGTCACCATCTATTCTATGCTCCATGGGCGCCCACAAACACATAATTGGAAGTATTAAGGTTTCATATGTTACTTAACTAAAATTAAATATGAATTTTTGAAATATTATAGTTACGAATATGAATCATCATTTATATGGTAAGATTGTTCTATTTATAGTTTATATATATTTCACAACTCTATATATAGAATATTTCTATATTAATTATATTAAAAACTCTCATAAAGATAAGCACATACATATGCTTATGGCATTTTCTTTGATATGTTCTATATATTATATATAATTATATATATATATAAAAAAAAATATATGTATTTTTTTAATCAAATTTTAAATTGCTATAAAAGCTGCTAGAAAAGGAGTTATTCGTAAGTATTAATTTTTTATATTATTACTAAATCAAACAAGAATCAATGGTTACGAATCATGATAATCATTATAAATTTATTTAATTAATGTAATATGTTATTCTTTTTTTTGGAAGAAATTGTCTTTAATTTTATTAATAAAAACACTATTGCAATATAACAAATTGAATTCGACCAACTTATTATTTTTATTATTACATTTATTACTTTGTACTTTTTATTACATTTTTAATAGAGCTGAGATTATGTTCTATTATTACTATTTTTTGATCTAATGCTTCACTATAATATTTTATTTAACGCTTCACCACTTTTACATTTATCGTTATCGACAATTTATCACCCAGGGTCCAAAATTTAAATTATCGGCAATATCGGGGAAAATATTAGAAATTATCAAGAAACTTTTTTGTTTTGTTTGTCAAGTTGTGTGTGATCCTCTAGGCTTGAGGCGCCGCGAACTAGGGGCATCTAATTTGTCAAAGTTACTTGGGGATTGCACTCGGCCTGGTCCACACCAACCCCAAGCTGACTTGATTTTTTAGCATGTCCGCTCCCCCCTAGCACATGGCACAACCACCCCTCATGAGGTTTGATCTTGGGTTGCCTTGCTAACGAGGACCATCCTCAACCGGTTGTGGTAGTGGGACTTAACAAAAATTATCAAGAAACTTAAAAAATACAAAAATAATATTTTTTTCTCAAAATTTTAACTTATAAAACAACATCAACCTCAAACAAATACATTGCTACATAAATATGAAAATAAAATTGATATATAAAATGTTTAAAATGTCAAGTGATACGTTAGATATTGATATTGAAATACAATATTTGTCCTATGTCATAAGATATAATAGGATGGTACAAAATCATATCAAAACAAAAATAAATGCATGTCAGGAGATGAATCGTGGCAATGAAAACAACAAATTTCCCCTTGTTTGCTTGATGGAAAATGGTCACATCATCCTTACAATGTTATTCAGATTTGGACCAACAGATTGGTTGACCAAAAAATACATAAAATATTCAAATTTTGAAAAGAATTTATAATTCACGTGCATCCATATGAATCAAATTATTATACACAAATATGCAAAATTTCTCATGTGTATAGCAAGAGTGCATGCAACCAAAATATCACCGAGTGCAATCCATTTCTGAATCAAAATAGATCAATAGAGATTGAGAGGCTTTAAATGGCCTCCGAAGTCCAAGGAAAATCATGCTGCAACAAATAGCTACATAACATCAAAATCATTACCTACTTTGGGATCCTACTCTTCAAGATCACCCACTAAGCATTAAAATAAGATAGAAAAAACTCAACATCCTAATCAATTTTTTTTGCTTGTGTGAAGTGTACATTTTTACTAGGGTCTTGAAGCAAGACCTCAATAGCCAACATAGCCAACATCGAGGTACATAGAGGTCTTGGTGATCTTGATTAAATGTTACTTCCCTACCCTTGTACATCACATAATCTAGTAGAAACTTTGCAATCTTGTCAATCTTGAAATCCTAAAAATTGTTACGTTTGCTAGATTTTCAGTGGAATATAAAATTCTTCCTTCTCCATATGAAATCGTACGAGGATGGAACCACTCTCAAACATCATGAGTCAATTGATGGTAATGTTAAAAATTTAAGTAAAAAGATGAAAATGAAAGATAAAGGAAAATGTTACTTTTTCTTTAAGGATTTAACATTACCTTTAACTATTAGGGTATGTTTCACATGAGATGAATCTTGGAAAATGAAAACAATAGATTTCCCTTTGTTTGCTTGATGGAAATAGGCAAAGTGTTCTCACAGTTCAATCCCCTAACTCACTTTTAAAAAATCAGGGTTAAAAAAATGGTCATGAGTTGAAATTAACAAAGCTGGGGTGATAATTTGGAAATTAGTATCAAAATGACCTAAATTATCACGATAAATTCAAAACAAGGAAATTACCGTGATAAGTTATGGCGATAATATCGACAAGGGGTAGTTTGGCGGTAATATCGCAATAATTCCAATATTACTGTGATATGTGCAACACTGCGATTCACTACAACATCTCCCCCATAATGGAGCTAGCATTTTTTTTTTTTTTTTGTTTAATATTTAATTTTAGGTCTAATGCGTCATTGATCTAACGCTCCACTACAACATCTCCCCCATATGGCATATTGGGCTATGGAGTGCCTCTTGGTGCAATTAAGTTATCAATATGTTAATAATTAGTGATTAGGTCAGTGGTTAACTTTTAAGACAACCATTGCAATTGATAAATTGAGTACGAGATATTGTCTACTCCATTATGTAATTCACGATTGATTGAATATTGCATTTCTTGTTTATGTCATCTCTCTTCCCTCTTGCAGATTTAACAAGGTATTAGATCCATGTTTGGGGTCATGCATATTGAATGAGTGGAGGAACAAGTTAGTAGTTAACATGGTCAACGTTTGAGATGCGATAAACATAACCAAAATAAATTGGTAGTAGAGTTGACAACAACAAATTGTGTACACCATGTGGAGGTATAGAGAAAAGGTCATAATTAAAGTTTTTAATTTATATAAAGTGGAAATTCATATGGTTTTTGTGTTGTTTGGTTTGGTAAAGATGAAAGATAAAAAATTAATTTTTGGTTTATGAAGTTTCATTTACAAAATTTTAGAAGTGCTTCCCTTGAGATGAAATATTCTACGACAACAATATTGAAAATAGTGAAGGAATGGATTCCTTGATTTGTGCCTTAATTCAAGGATCAAATTTGTGATCTTCTTAACCATGCACGAGTTCCAATGATGAGGACGAGCTCAAGAAGCAGTTTGACTAGTGCAAGTTTGTGGAAGTCTAAGTTAATTGTCCTCTAGAGTGAGTTAAATTGGGAATTGAGTGAACAAGTGGAGTTAGCCTTCTCAATTTTAGGAGGTTCCAATTAACTATGTGTGTTGACTTTTGTTAACTAGAAAAGCTCTAGTTCAATTCCTAATTTAGAAAACTCACTAACATACCCTAATCGAAAAGCTTATAAGGAGACCAAAGGCACATAATTGATTATTCAATTCTTAAGCACGAGTTTGTGAGCAAGAGCGCTTGTGAGAGGAACAAGCAAGAGGATTTATCTTGTGTGAATTGTTGGAGGAGAATTTCCCTTGGGAAGTAGATCAATAAAAATATTCTTGAAGAGTTGTTTCAAGCCTAGTTCAAGGCTGAGAGATCAAATCGCATTCTCTATTGAAATAGTTGGATTTTGTAAGAGATTTGTAGCCTATTTTTCTTCAATAATATTCTCAAGCAAGTGAGGGTTTTCCTTGTTGGGTTCAGTAGAAAATTTGTTTAGTTTTTGTGAAATTATTTTTGTTCTATTCCATTTCTATTTGTTAGAGAAATTCCGTGTCTGCGTGAAAAGAAAAATAATTTTCAGATTGTTCATAACAACAGATAAAAATTTCGTTGAAATCATACAAACAAGAAGAATCAATAATTGATAGGGTGTGTGAATTGTGAAGAGTAGAAATGAATTGACATTGTAACCTTTTTTGTTCACCAACAATGATTTTGCTGAAATATTGGTTCGATTGTGATTATGGCCTAGCTACATATTAACAACATTCATGTGATGGCATGGGAATAAACAATGTTGCACTTGTCGCGATAATATCACCAAAACCAACCTCGACGATAATATCAGTAGTCGTTATCGCGATAATTTGCTCTTTTGAAATTATCCCAATAATTTAGGTAATTATAATGATAATTTTGAAATTTATGCCTCGTCTTTGTTAATTTCAACTTATTACTATTTTTTCTTTTTCTTTTTGACCCTAATTTTTTAAAAGTGAGTTAGGGGGATACTCTGACTATTTCCATTAAGCAAAAAAGGGGAAATCTATTGTTTTCATTTCCCATGATTCATCTCATGAGATACACCCTAGTAGTTAGCCGTAATATTAAATTCTTAAAGTAAATTTGACATTTTCATCCTTTTACTTAAATTTTTAACATTAACATTAATTGATTCAGGATGTTTGAGAGTGGTTCCAACTTCATTGGATTTCATATTGAGAAAGTAGAATTTCAGATCCCACTCAAAATCCAGCAGACTTAACAGTTATTAGGATTTTAGGATTGGTGAGATTGCAATGTTTCTACTACATTATGTGATGTACAAGGGTATGGAATTAACATTCAATCAAGATCACGAAGCCCTCTATGTACCTCATTGTTGGTGGCACTGACTGTTGAGATCCTCCTTCATGACCCTAGTAAAAATGTACACTTCGCTCAAGTATTCATGACCCTTGTAAAAATGTCCACTTCATTCAAGCAAATAATTGATTAAGATGTTAAGCCTTTTCTATCTTATTTTAATGCTCAAAGGGTGATCTTGATGAGGCAGATCCCAATATAGGCAAGATTTTGATGTTATGTAGCTATTTGTTGTAGCATGATTTTCTTTGGATTTCAGAGGCCATTTAGAGCCTCTCTATTGATCTATTTTGATTCAGAGATGGATTGCACTCGGTGAGATTTTGGTTATATGCACCCTTGTTATATGTATGGGAAATTTTGCATATTCGTGTATAATAATTTGGATTCATATGGATGCGCATGGATTATATGTTCTTTTCAAAATTTTGAATATTTTATGTATTTTTTGTTTAACCAATCTTTTGGTCTAGTTTTGAGAACATTGTTGAGGATGTTGTGACCATTTTCGATCAAGCAAACAAAGGGAAATTTGTTGTTTTCATTGCCATGATTCATCACATGAGATACATTTATTTTTGTTTTGATATGATTTTGTATCATTCTATTAGATCTTATGACTCAAGTTAAATATCATATTTCAATATTGATATCTAATGTATCACATCTTATACATCTTATACACTGATTTTATTTTATGTAGCAATTTGTTTGTTTGATGTTGATGTTGTTTTAGAAGTTAAAGATTTGAGAAAATAATGATTAATTTCTATTTTTTAATTTTTCTTGATAATTTGCGATATTTTCCCCGATATTGTTGGTAATTTAAATTTTGGACCCTTGATGATAACGATAAATGTAACATTGGGAATAAATAGACAATTCAATGTGTATCCTCAATATTGATGTTGAGATTCAACACTTATGTTCAACTATAATGTTGAGATTCAATGTGGATGCCCAACAACAACGTTGAGATTCAGTGTCTATGCTCAACAACAATGATGAGATGCAAATTGTATGCATAGCAATGGTGTTAAGAGCATTCTTCACCTTTGAGTTGACCCAATGATAACTTAACTTTGCTTCATTGTATTATAAAATTCAAAGAAATAAAACTAATGCAACATTGTAGAATAAAATACAAATGACATAGAACAATTATGTTTTTGTAGCAACATAGAAAAATAATGGCCTGGTTTCCAACACCAATTAGTTTTAGGTATCATGATTTAGGTGTAGATGCAATTGTGGGAAGATATTTATTAAAGCTTCAACAATGAGAAAAATTAGTTGGATTAAAATGTATTTTAGGCAATGCCAACTTGATCAAAGAATAATATGGTACTAGCAGTGAGGCCTTAGTATTGAAATTGGACTTCTGTAATAATATCTAAAGCAAAAGGTATTATAAAGTGTGATAAAAAAACCCAAAAAGGAGTTTGTGATTATTGTAGCAACATGGATTCAAAGTTGTAGAAAATGTTTTGTAGTGAGTGTATAACAAATCAATTTTTGCATCGTGTCTTTGTTGCCTCAAAATAACGGGGGTTGTAGAGGGGTACCCTACAAGGCAAGCACTAGACAACGTGACAAGAATGAGGTAATGATGGCCCATTGCCACCACAATCAATACCCCTTGCTCTTTATGGATTTTCTCCAATGGGAGGACTCTCAGTATAAGGTCACCTATAAGAGATATTCTAGGTTCAGAGGTTTAAGGTGACATAATAGGCTTCCAGAGGATGGCTCAACTTAACTACATGGTTCAAACAAGGATGAAGAGGCAATTTGCATCCCTTAGAGAGGCCAAACTAGGGCACGCTAGACCTAGGGTTTGAGTGATAACATGCAAAATGAGATATCCTAAGGTCAAGGTAGCAAGGAAACTTTCCAACAATGAGTATTAGCAATCTAATGGAATATGAAACCTTCAAGAAGCCCTCTAGTTGAAGCTTAAAGGGAAAATAGCCAGGGCAAGATAAATTATGGGGAGAAATGGATGGATTAGCTACTCTTGATGTTGAATCCTTCCCATACCTAAAATTTCCCTCTTAGACAATTTCGCACCAAGCCCTAGATGAACTTGCTTATCCCTAAGAGGGTTGAAATTAGAGAAAAGAGGAGAGCAAAATTCAATTTGTGGATGAAATAAAGCTTGATCACCAAAATGACAAGGCTGATGCCTAGTCCTTGGATTGATGGAGTTTATGGATGTTAAGATTAGCTAAATCTTGCAAAGGAGTAAGGATGTTTTGATGCTCTAGCATAAAACCCTAGCTATTATTTTTGTGAGGGGTCACTAACACTTGTGAGAGCTATAACAAGAGTTCACCAAGGGGATTACCATATACATTCCATACATGAATAATGCATACAATTAGGATATTTGGATACTATACAGTGAATTTTTCAATAATCAATGGTGCAATAAAGAAACCCAAGATAACCATTACATTCCATACATTAGACATTAAATAAGAAATTCTTCAATAAAAAGCTCACTTACGAGATGAAATCCATGTATAGTCCAATATTGATCCAAGGTAACTTCTCTAAAGACAAGAAAGTAGCTCCAATATGCAAAGTACTCTATAGCTCACATCTCTCCAAAGATACAAGAGGTCGAAAATCTCTTAAGGAGGGATGAATAGTCCAAATGATGACGATCCAATTGAAATGATCCTCATCTCTACTTATATGAGGAGGACAAGCTCTAATATTAGCTTAAAAGCCCCTAGATACAAGTTTAATCACTAAACATGCTTGGGTTACAAGCCAACCCATTAGCTGGCATAATAAATGCTCAAACAAGCCCACATGTGTGAGCGACTAGGCTTTTAGGTCTGATGTCATGCACAAAATGCTCCCCAAATGCCATGTCCAAGTGCTAGGAGGTGCCAAATGTGATGTAGAAGCATGTAAAAATCATGATTTGAGGGTTTGTCCTCAAATATACCCCAATGGCTCCTCGTGGTCCAAAAATCTAGCTAGGGTACCCCAAAGTGGTCTCTATGGGTCTCCACTGTGAAAATGTCCATCTTTGCTCCAACATTGAGGGCTTTCCAGATGCTACTAGCCCTCTCTAGTCTCTGAAGGTGAGACCATCCTCATTTGGGCCTTGAATCAATTGCCATTCATTAATTGAAATTTGGAGCTAACGCTGGCTTGGGGGCATTTTCGATCCAAGTGTGTCATCTTGAAGAATCATCAAATCTGGTTTAGAAAGGCACAACGACCTGGGTGAAAGGAGTGCGAGTACATGTGTGATATGCTGCTACTGTTAGGAGGCCCAAGAGTTTAAACGCTTCACTTGATAATGCTAATATAGTTCTCTAATGGCCTGGGTACGTATGCGTAAGGTGCCCAAGACATGGGCTACTGAACCACTTGACAATCACAACATAGATTCTAGTGAAATCAACCAGTCATTAGAGACAAAAATCATTATTACATCTAAGTGAACCAAGCTTGAGTGTCATGGGCTATTTAATACTTCAAATAAGGTTCCCCCTCCAAAACGAGGGCTGTGAACTCGCAATGGTGTTCTCCCTAGGTATGAGTGGCTAAAGGACAACCATATTAGGTGTTTCCAACACCTAAGGGGAAGTAACATTTCCTTAGATCACCCTTCAATTGGTAGGTGTTAATGAATAATAATGACAATCACGGAGGGGATAAGGCTTCATGGCCAAGTGCCATGGTTAAAAGGACTTGCTGATGGGGATGTGAGGATGTGAGGAGGGAGCAATCGTGGATGCACGAGTTAGCAACTCGGCCCTTGTTTTTCCACCCCTCTTTTGCACCTTTTTACTTTTTCTTGATTTTTTTCTTTGTATTATTGCTCATAGCTCAAGGGTTAGAGCTTGCTTTGAATGATATAACAGTTGTATTACCCCTTCATGATGATGCATTTTATCACTTATCGAGTTGGGACATGCAAGGGTTCCTTTTTATAATGTAATATGTGCTCATGAATTAGGTGATGGCCATAATGGGTGAGGCAGTGCTCATGCTAGCCTTTTTGTTAATTTTAGGTATGTTCTATGCTTAGAGCAATTTATTTCAATTTTGACAGTTAGCTCAATATATTTTCTAGATTAGCAATCACATTAGCATTAAAGTAAACTGCAGATAGAACATAAACATAAATCGCAGAAGACAAGCCAAGACAGAGGACACAAATGTGGGTCTAGCTAGGACAAACCCCAATGTGGGGAAACCTTGATTAATTCTTCTTATATGTTCTTCAATAGTTCAACAGAGAGAGAGAGATAGTACATTTACAACAGAAGTCAACACTTTGACTTATCTAGATAAGAGCATAGATGATAAGGAGATGATACATGCGATCAATTGAAGACATGCTGCTTCAACTGATTCTCCAAGGTGACACCTGCACCTATCATTGTGCTGCATCTCGTCATCATGCTACACCTCACCGTGCTGCACCCATCATCACAATGCTGGACCTTATGACCATGCTTACACATCATACTGTTGCACCTTATGCTGCACTGTTGTCCCAGTGTTTAGCACTGCTGTACCCATGCTGTCATCCATGCGCTTGCTGCACCATTGCTGCTTTGTATACTTGTTGCACCAAGTACCATATTGTTGTCCCAATGTGCTTGCAACACTATGCTTGCTGCACCTTGTTACTGTCGCTCTCCCATGTACCATACTATTGCAGCACCATGAACTTGCTGTACTAAATACAGTTGTCCCATGTACCATACCACTATGTACAACCACCATGTACTTGCTGTTGCTGCTGCCCTATTGTGCCACTGTTGCACAATGTCATAGCTGTCCTAATCATTGTGCTGTCCCAACATGCTGCTGTCCTAACATGCTGCTGTCCCATCATTGTGCTGTCCAATGTGTTTGCAGCACCATGTACCTTGTTGTCACATTGCTGTACCATTGTACCATTGTGCACTGTATGCCATTGACCATTGCTGTCCCATTGTGCACTATATGCCATTGACCATTGCTGTCCCATTGCGCACTATATGCCATTGACCATTGCTGTACCATATGTTGCATTATACATCCAGCTGTACCATATGCTGCATTATACATCCAGCTATCATATTCAAGGTGGCTAACTATAGTGTTATGGCCTGCGGGCTAGGCCAATGTCTTCTCCTCTCAACGTTTAGGTGACAACAATAGGCTTCCATTAAGACAATCTATGATAATCAAAACAACAGTTAGAGAACAACGTTAAGGATAGCTGGAGGTGGCTTCTTTACCTCAGCGTTTAAGTGTGAGAGCTCCAAGACAGCGAGGGCATTACTTGTGTAGAACTTCTCTTCTAAGACAACGTTTAGGTACCATCTCCATTAGGCAGCGTAGCAACTAAGATAAGGGTATCTCTCCTCCTTAGACTTTCGGCTAGGGTTTCTGCCTTCATTTCCATGGCTGCGTATTTAGGGCATCTCCATAACTGCGGTTAGGGTCACCCTTGGGACAATGTAGTAGATGAGAGCTGTCTTCCTTGACAGCGTAGAGGATTAGGGCTATCTTCTTCATGATATGACGGCGTCTTCCTTTACAGTGTATTGGATAAGGGTTGACTGCGTCTGAGATTTAGGTCATGCGTAGAGCGGCTAGGGCATCATCTAGGACTGTGTTTAGGGTATCCTTTTAGGCCAATGTTTATCCCTTAGAGATTCTTCTCTCCACTAAAACCCAAAACAAAATGGAGAAGAAGAAATCTCAAGAGAGTTGTGTGTAGAAATGACTTGCAAGGCACTTGTATTTATACCAAAACGTGGAGCACAAGAGGGGGCAGTTTAGTTGCTGGCCGACCTTGGCGAATTGCCCCATAACACAATAAATTCATATCTCCATGAATATTTATCAAAATCGGATGATCTTTAGATCAATCCTACACCTCTCAATGAGAGGGATCCAAGAAAAATATCAGCTGCTCCAAGAAAAATATCAGCTGCCATAAATAAGATGACCCACATGGAGTTTGGCCCTAGTTGCCAATTTTAACACTTTTGCCCACATGCTAATGTGTATGTCCTTGGCCATCTTTTGCATTTTGATATTCTTTCTTTTAGTTTTGTTGTGGCCATGATATACTCTTTTTATTTCTTTTAGCAACATCAACCTCCCAAGGCAAAGTTTCCAAGCCCTACCCAAGTGTGTGATTGTGTGGGTGCCAAATCCCAAAGGACCAGTGGTCAATTGAACCTGAGGAGTGGATGTGAGATAAGGGCTTGTAATGTATGATGAAAAGTGTTAAGTATGACATAGGGATACATGGAACCATGCTATCTCAATCAGGGCTTTCTAGATAGGGCCCCTCCTATTCCTATTGGGCCATTAGAGCAAGTCCCACTGGACTAGGATTGAAGATTAACCCCCTATTTAAGGTGAGAGAATATGATCATTGTCAAAGCCCATCCTTCTTCTAGATCACCCCATAATCCATATCAAATTCCCAAAAACAAACAAGCATAAGCTCCTAATTGCAAAATGATTAAAAGCACCTTTTGAGAGGAAGCTCACCTTCGTCCATATGCTCATGCCACATGGGTGAGAAGCATATGGATGATACAAATGACAGAGATATAATGGCATAACATCAAACTAGTGGTGCCTTTTAGTGGCTGCTAGCTATGTGGCTGTCTGACTAGTGGTCAAGAATAGGAGAAAAGTTCTCCTATAAGGTTACCCATTTTGGTGGGTAACTGTCTCACAAACAACATTTATGTGGTTAGGAAAGGTTCATATTTTAAGGAAGAATATTTTCTTTGGTTGCTTGAAGAAAATAGGCTTTGTTGTTTCGAATTGTAGCAATGATTTTGCAATGCGTGAATATACCAAATTGATTTGTGGAGTTTGTTCCTCAAACAAAAGACACGTGACCCTTAAAGGTAAATTTTTATCTTGTTTGTCATTGCTACACATTATAAAGAAGAAAATATAGTTTATTTGTTGCTTGAAGACAAGATATTTCTGTGGATGAGAGTTGCATTTATGAGGTTTTCTTAACTCCCTACATGAGGCATTTTTTTGCAATAATTAGCTTGTTTGAGGTATTTTTTGTGGTATGAATTTCTTGTAGAAGGCATTTTTTTTCTTCTAAATGTTTATCTAAGGTGTTTTTGCTTTGCTTGCAATTTATGAGACTAAATTTTACATGGACAAATGTCTCATTATGAAAATGAAAAGCAAACTTCTAAGTTGTTGTAAAATAGAAAATAGGCTTGAACAAATTTGAAGCTACAGTGACAAAGCAACAATCATTCATGACAACTAGTGAATGTTACAACAAAGTGTTGCTCAAGAATCTTGATCTTCCGTATTTGTGGTTATGGTTAGAGGTCTCCCAATGATGTAGGGAGAGATCAAAACATGTGAGGAATGCTTCGTTTGGGAAGCAACTTCACGAAAGTTTTGAAAATAATATGGCTTTGTTAGGATGTGACATCTAGAGTTGGTGTACAATGATATATGTAGTTTGATGTGGATATAGTCAATTCATTGATCCAAGTACTCCTTGACTTGTGCATCATTAATAAAGTCAAAAGGTTATGAAGCATTTAAAACATTCAAAGAAATGTTATGGAACTAATGTGGGAAGTGATTTAAAATTTTGTGGAATGAGAATGGAGGGGAATTTACCTCTAGGGAGATTTACAAGTTTTATAAGTATCACAATACACAATGATAATTGATGGTTACAGATAACTAACAATAAAATAAGGTTGTAGGAAGGAAAAATACACAAGTTCTTTCTAGGTTAAGGTTGCCAAGAGCATGTTGCGATTATTCTTTTTGGGTTAATGCTTTGATGAACTCAATGTGCCTAATGACATTGAGCTCGACTAGAGAAGTTTGTTTCATTGAGATCGAAGATGTGGAGTCTAGATGAAAACCTTGGGTAAATTATTTAAGAGTTTTTGGTTGTTCAACTTATGTTCATATTCCTAAAGCAAAAAAACACTAGTTGGAAAGTAAAAATTAAAAATCCTTTTTTGTTGGCTATAGTGAAGAATCAAGAATTTGCAAGTTGTTTGATCTTATAGCAAAGAAGCTTGTTGTTGTTAGGGGTCTCTTATGGATTAGTTTGTTAATATTTATGAATTTGAAGGGTTATTCACTTTTGAAAGGATTTGATGGAGTAAGGGGAGCTGACTGTGGCATCCACTTTTAAAACCATAACTATTTTTCCTGTGAGGGCAGAAATTAAGAACAAGGAATGGCTATCAGAGTTTCTTTATAGGTTTCAAAGAGAACAATTTTGAATGTAATAATGGAGGAAGATTTCAACATAAATTAAGCATTTATTCATGGCATAAGTAGAAACCCTACTTCATACTTACAATATGGAAAATATCAAAGATAGAGCATGAAACTTACAAAATTCTCCAAATAAGCACTTCTTTCAATCTTAGAAAAACATCTCAATCCAAAATGCCATCTCCACTAGAAATTCACACAATAGAAAATCACATCTTGCCCAATGTAGTGAAAAAGATTAATACACACTCTTAGAAGAGGAGTGAAGAATGTGTGACGCTGAAACAGAATAAAGGGGAGCCTCTATTTATATGAGGCTTATCATCCTTATTTTTACAATAATACAAGTAAAATCGCTAATTAAAAGTTTACTTTGAGTGTTCTACAAGTGTGAGGTTACAGGGTAGCCTCATAGCTCAAAAACATTACAAATAATGCCAAAAATGTCTACACGTGTGGGAGAAAATCTTGGTCCACTATGACGTCATCGTCCAAAGGAGCTTAAAATGCCACAGGCAAGTGACAAATGGGCTAATGAGTGCTACATACTCCAAAAAGTAGTTCTATGTCCATGGGTATGCTTCCAAAGTGACTCCATACCAAGATGTCATCACCAAAATTCTCTATGTCATCCTCAAAGGGCAAGAGAGGTGATGTGGCACCAATCTACTCATGTGTTGGGGTAGAATAGTGATGTGCAAGCCCTCCCTTGTCATCTCAAGCATAACCATCATCATCTAGGCTTCGGACAAGCAATGCGTATCAGACAATGTCAAGGCTAGTTTGGGGACGTCCTAGGTCCATTTGGGCACATCATCAATATCTCCAACACCAAGCTTCATGGGCTCAACGTTTCATCATCTGGGGGTACCTCAAAATGTCGCTGTAACATACCCAACCCCTCAAATACCGTTAGAGGAATGGTGTAATTTTATTTTTTATTTTTTTGTGTTTAATTCCATCGAACTTCACTTCTCATAACTAGAGCTTTCACTCTGCGTGCTTATCTCTCTCTCTATCTCTCTATACACACACACAGACACACACACATATACACACACATTTATTGGGCCTTGCTAAATGCAACGACCTCTGCTCTCTGCATAGACTCGACGTCTTCAAACATAACACCCTTATGCCTCCCAAGTGGGTCCCATTAGACATGCCACCTCGCTTACCTTCTCCCGACAATTCCTCAATGCATTCCATGTTACCCGTCGGGATCTTCCTTTCGGGCTTACGAGGATGGTGGGACAACACACCTTCTTCCCATTGGTCATCGCCACTACCTGTGTCACATCACCCCACCCCTTGAATCCCGATGCTCTCCTTTGTGCGCCTCTTGGTGCCTCTGGGTTTATTCCGCTGGGGTGACCTGGTGAGGGCCCCCTTTCAGGCAAAATGAGATACGGACCTTGCCATATCAGTCTATCTTTGTCATCCCGCATGCTCTTGTTGAACACACACATCCTTGTTTCCTCACGTGCCTCTGGGGTGATACTTTCGGGCCTACGTGGACTGGTGGGTCTCACCTCCACTCGTCGATGCTTGTCATTGGTCCATGTGGCTAAATCTCCACATCATTCTGATGCCTACGCCCACGCCTATTCACACATTACCTTTAACCTACTGGGTGGGTCTCTTAGGGACATCGCATCTCGCTATTTCCCACGCACCTTTGGGAAGTCTTGGGATTTGACTGGCAGGCTCACCTGTCATGTGACCCAATGTCTATTTGCATGCTACCCTTAACTTGTTGGGTGGGTCCCTTAGGGACACGACATCCCGCTCTTTCCCACATGCCTCTGGGAAGTCTTGGGATTTGACTGGCGAGCTCACCTGTCACGTAACCCAATTCCCCACCAATAGTAGCCTCTGCTAGTGCGGGCCTACTACACACCTCCCTTATGTCATCCTACGAGGACTTACCAGGCGCTTTCCTTAGTCTTTCCCCCTTGTACTTTTGGGTGGGAGTCACTGTGTAGACCTAGTAGGTAGGGCCTTTCGGCCAGTAGTGATTCTACCGGGCTTTTATAGTAGCAGATGTCATCCCATTTTCTCTTGGCATCGTCCATATAAAATCTTCCGCGTTCTGCTGTTCAGTGGGTACCACCCCTAGCCAATGGCACCCTTGGTGGGATTACATGTCAGCTAGCTCATCCTTGGTTGATGCCATCACGCTCTATTCTTTTGCTACGCAATATAAGTCTTCGGGTTAATCCCTTTGAGCTGGAGGTTCTGGGCCACGTCGCCACTTCTTCATCTAATCGCATTAAAAGAAAATCAAGCGTGCTATTTTGCAGCTGCCACAACTGGGGTTTTGATCAATGCAGGGATATGGTTTGCCAAATTTTCATTATAAGTTTAAGGCTTGCCCTCCTGCGTTGCATTGAGCTTGCTCTTCACTCCACTATGGCTCGACCAGGGAGATCCTGTCGACCTTTGTGCTATGAGCCTGATCTAGATTTCGACTGATATCGTGAGAGCTTGCTTCAACTCCTCACTGATCGCTTCTCATTGGTTATTCTGACTAGGGCACTGCCACAAGAGTTGAGTAGACATAGTGAATGGCATCGTCGCTTAGGGGCAATGATGGCGAAAGTGGCTTGCTAACACACCCTACGGTGCTACCCCTCCTGAGCTTGGGCGAAGGCCTCTCCAATGAGTTCCTGGCCATTCGATATTCCTAGTATCGAAGTTGGGGATTTCATGGTGTGTTGATGTAGGCGCTCCTGCAGTCACACTCTGCTGTGGGCTTGCAACGACCTTCTGGAGGGCTTCACCTCTCCTACCACACGCCAAAGGTTTCCATCTCCAAAGCTGGCCTATAGTCGACTCTATAGCACCATGCAGAACCGACCAATACCTAACTAGTGATGCTAGGAAGCTAGCGGAAGACATCCATGATGCTAATAATGCAAGGCTGATTAAGCCTTGATGCAAGGGAATTCACTATCCTTGTACTTAAAGATAGAATAACTCTTCCAACGTTTAAGTAACTAGTCTTTTGTGTAAAATCATAGGCTTATAGCTATACAAACAATTATATATGCATGCAACCATAGACCCTGCCAAGCAGGTAGTCTCCATGTAATAATTTCATAATAATATAAGGGTCTATATGCCCAAGGTTTCCAAGTTTTGTTTAGGTCCTTATGGATCCTTCCACTGCCTGTGGCAGTGATGGTGTCATTAAGCTATTTATATATATACTGTTAGCAACATTGTTATGTATTTCATACAAAATGGAGTTCCAGTGTAGAGGTGTGGCATAGTCTTTGTTATCAGGTTTATCCATTTACATTTTGTTGCATATTATAGATTATGATGACATTAGCAAATGCTTCACACAACACCTCTCTACCATGTAGAGGCACGCGATCGAGCAATTCAATTAACAACAACCAAAAATTCTGAAATGCAACACACACACACACACACACACACACACACACACACACACATATTAGTGTGTGCGTGTGTCACAACCATAAATGCCATCTTCGCATAGAGGTGTAACCACATGCTCATTACATCAACAACACTATTACAGTCCTTAAATAAAAAATATGTTTCAACCATAAATGCATCATAATTTAGTCAACATATAAACAAGCACAAATAATTACTTATCTTTTAATTTTGCAAGGCAACTAAGTCTGGGACAAGGACTCTCCACCCAACCATAGACAACGACAACCACACTTACTTGCAGCTATCACCCCCTGAACTAGATTCCGAGACTAAGGGGCTTGCTTGAGGGATTAGATACCAATTGCCAACTGAAACAGGGAATCCAAAGGACCTCTTCCTCAATTCCATTAGTTCACTGCTGCCACCTTCTCAGCGCAGGGATTCCAGACGTTCTCTGCCTCACCCCAAGTGCACACACAATGATTCACTCCCTTCCAGGGAATCCATAATCCACTGTAACAGTAATGTAGTAACCATAGGTCTTCAATCAAATCTTCCTTTGATGTTGCTCCACAATTAGGCTCTTCCCAAGCTGTCCAGGGATCTAGAGTCTGTTATCTCAATCCACAGCCTCCAAGGGACCCAAACTGTTACAAGGCTGTAGAAATTTCATCCCAACCCACAACCTCCATGGACCCAAGCTGTTACAGGGCTCTAAGGACTGTCCCAACCCACAATCTCTAGGGACCCAAGTTGTTACAAAGCTCCAGGGATCCTATCTCAACACATAGCCTCCAGGGAACCCACATTGTTATAGGGCTCCAAAGACTAGCAGCTCAACCCATAGCCTCCAGGGAACCAGAGAACCAATCCCCTTCTCTTCTCTTCTGTCATGCACTTCTTGTTGACCAAGCCAAAGTTCTCTGTTTTCTGTTGCTCTCCTCTATGTCTTCCCTAATTGCCTCCAAACTTGAATTCGAATACCCTTCTTTTCCCTGTTCTCTCCTCTTTTTCTGAGCTGGCATTTACTGCCTTGCCCTCCCTTACTTGCACTGCTTTGTTCCCTTCTTAATTTCTTGTCCCTTTTCCTTGTGATGGTTCGCAAGTGCATGGGCCTGTGTACCTTCCTATGCAATTGATTCAAGGGGTTTGCTTGAGGGATTAGATACCAACTGCCAACTGAAAGAGATAATCCAAAGGACCTCTTCCTCAATCCCACTAGTTGACTACTAGCACCTTCTCAACGCAGGGAGTCTAGATGTTCTTTGCCTCATCCCAAGTGCACACACAATGATTCACTCCCTTCCAGGGAATCCATAATCCACTGTAACAGTAATGCTGTAACTAGAGGTCTTCAATCAAATCTTCCTTGGATATTGCTCCAGGATTAGGCTTTTCCCAAGCTGTCCAGGGCTCCGAAGTTTACTATCTCAATCCACAACCTCCAAGGGACCTAAACTATTACAAGGCTTTAGAGATTTCATCCCAAACCACAACCTCCATGGACCTAAGATGTTACAGGGCTCTAGGGACTGTCTCAACCCACAGTCTCTAGGGACCCAAGTTGTTACAAAGCTCTAGGGATCCTATGTCAACACACAACCTCCAGGGAACACACACTGTTATAGGGCTCTATAGACTAGCAACTCAACCCATAGCCTCTAGGGAACCAGAGAACCAATCCCTTCTCTTCTCTTCTTTTTTATTCTGCACTTCTTGTTGATCGAACCAAAGTTCTTTGTTTTCTGTTGCTCTCCTCTATGTCTTCCCTAACTCTCCAAACTTGAATTTGAATACCCTTCTTTTCCCCGCTCTCTCCTCTTTTTCTGAGTTGGCATTTACTACCATGCCCTCCCTTACTTGCACTGTGTAGTTACCTTCTTAATTTCTTGTCCCTTTTCCTTGTGAAGGTTCCCATGTGCATAAGCCTGTGTACCTTCCTTTGCAAATGATTCAAGGGGCTTGCTTGAGGGATTAGATACCAATTACCAACTGAAACAAAGAATCCAAAGGACCTGTTCCTCAACCCCACTAGTTGACCGTTGGTACCTTCTCAGCGTAGTGAGTCCAGACATTCTCTTCCTCACCCCAAGTACACACACAATGATTCACTCCCTTCTAGGGAATCCATAATTCACTGTAACAGTAATGCAATAACCAGAGGTCTTCAATCAAATCTTCCTTTGATGTTGCTCCAGGATTAGGCTCTTCTTGAGTTGTCTAGGGCTCCAAAGTCTACTATCTCAATCCACAGCCTCTAGGGGACCTAAACTATTACAAGGCTCTAGAGATTTCATCCCAACCCACAACCTCCTTTGACCCAAGTTGTTATAGAGCTCCCAGGACTGTCTCAACCCACAGTGTCCAGGGCCCCAAGCTGTTATAGAGTTCCAGGGATCCTATCTCAACCCATAACCTCCAGCGAACCCACGTTGTAATAGGGCTCCAGAGACTAGCAACTCAACCCATAGCCTCCAGGGAACTAGAGAACCAATCCCCTTCTCTTCTCATCTTTTTTGTCCTGCACTTCTTGTTGATCGAACCAAAGTTTTCTGTTTTCTGTTGCTCTCCTTTATGTCTTCCCTCACTGCCTCCAAACTTGAATTCGAATACCCTTCTTTTCCCTGTTCTCCCCTCTTTTTCTGAGCTGGCATTTACTACCCTGCCCTCCCTTGCACTGCGTAGTTCCCTTCTTAATTTCTTGCCCCTTTTTCTTGTGAAGGTTCCCAAGTGCACAGGCCTGTGTACCTTCCTTTGCAAATGATTCAAGTTTAAGAACCAGTTCATTAATTCATGCACCAACCAACTTTTAATGGCTGTCCAACAATTCAGATTTTTTGAACAAGAAAGCCTCAACATCCCAAGCAAACAATCCTCCTCCTTAGCTTTGGAATCCACGTCCCTTTGACCTAGGCCTTTTTTTAAATGTCTATATTGTAAAAGTATTTACAATGCATTTTATGAGATGACCATTGGTGGGGTTGCCACAGTGAAGTAGCATGTGGAACCATTATATAGCCCAACGCTTTGCTTTTGATGGGCAACGTTGCATCAACAAGGCCATATCCGCTTTCAGGAATTCATAAAACAACCTCTGTTATACTTTGATGACACCACGTGACAAAACCTTATGGTTAAACGACCTCTAGTATGATGTGATGACACCACTTGATAAAACCTTACTCAAAATGAAGTGAAATCCCAATCATTAGGGACAATAACCATAAATGCATCATAGTGGACCATACCTTATGTTTGGGGGCATAGTAATACTTCACACAAAGCTCACCTTCAAATGTCTAACTAGATCAAGTCCTGTAAATAGGTTACTTCCTTATGTTAGGGATGGTTAGATAGATAACCCTATCAGGGGTTTCTAGCTCCCAAGGGGAAGTGACTTGGCCCAAGTTAGCCTATCAATTCATAGATGTGTGTGAAAATGGTGGCTGCAGAGGAAAAAGACTTCAGGGTGAGGTGCCATAGCCAAATGACCAGGTAATGAGGGTCCAAAATTGTGACAATCTAGGGAAATTTTCTGACTCTTTTCTCTTTTTTTATTATCAATTTATTTTTAAAAACTAGTGCTTCCAACAATTATCCCTTTTTGTTGGAACACAAATAATTCATGCAAAATCTATATATGAACAAAACATTAAAACTTTAATAAATACACCATCCATTCATTAGTGTAATTTTAAATACTCCAAAGTATTGACGTAGGTCCAAATTCCATCGTCCAAATTCCTTTTGCAAATTCGACAAAATTTATATTTTATTCTAGCTGTGGTCCCCTATTCTACATTTACGCTATTTTATGTCACATTCCTAAATAAATCTAATGTAGTACCCAACTAGCTCTAAGACGAAACTATAACCATAACTTCTTTTTTGAAACAATGGTTGTCTTTCCTCGGGGTCTCTTCCAGACTCTGACTCTGGATCACTGTAATGCTTTTGAGAGCCTCAGACCGCCACAAAACCCTTTAGGACTTTGATTTTGTCAAAAGATGATTAAAGGAATTGCGACTTTGTCACAGGATGGTACAGGAAATCCCGCGAATCTTTTATTGGTCCCAGAAATTACCTTCTGCTTTAGTGTAACACTTTGGTTGCTATGATAAAAGAAAACCATAGGAAAGTTGTCTTGCCAACTTGTTCCAATGTGTTTCCTCAGTCGCAAGTCCATACTGCTCCAAACTCAAAACCCTAGTTTGACCCAAAACCTTCGTGAAGATGCCACAATAGGGTTTAGACTTCCTTCTTTGATTTTCCCAGGTTAGACGTCAATCCTAATTTGACTGCTTCCGAAATAGAAGATCATTCCTTTAGATAGTGTTACTGTGCCCCAAAATAAAAAAAAAAGAACTCGTTGCTTCCAGATAGTGTACTTGTGTCGAAAACTTAATTAAAAGAAATAGAAAATGAGTCAACTAGGGTGGAATCTTTCACCACCAAAATTGACAAGAGGAAAAGGGGTCCATAAACCCTCAGAGCTAATGCTAAAAAATAGATGAGAAAATCCACGCTTGATGCTCCAAATGAATTTTATCTTCCTTTATTTATAGACTTCCTTGAGGGGTTTCATCTTCTTAATTGGTTGAGTGTAGCTTACTCAAAACCTCAGCTAACTCAAACATGCTCAACAATGGGTATTTTGGGTTCTTATCCCCTTTATAAGGAACTATAGCCCACGGGGATGGATAGGCTATTAAGTCCATTCATCCTCAATTTGTGGAGGACATTACAAAAATCTTGAGTATATAGATATAAGGACAGAGCAATCGTGGATGCATGAGTTACCCCTTTCCTCGACTTACTTTTGGAGGTCATCTTGAGTGTATAGATGTAAGAGAAGAGCAATCATGGAGGCATGAGTTACCCCTTTCCTCGACTTACTTTTGGACGTCATCTTGAGTGTATAAATGTAAGGGAAGAGCAATCGTGGAGGCATGAGTTACCCCTTTCCTCAACCTACTTTTTCCACCCCTCTAGTGCACCTTTTGCTTCTTTATGTTTTGGGTGCACAGCTTAGGAGCCCAAGCTTGCTTTTGAATTTTTTCCATTACTCCTTAAAAGATGAGTTGGTTTATTGCTCATTAGGATTGGGACAATACAAGAGTTCCTTTATAGATTAAACATCATGTGCTTGAGGAACTGGGTAATGGCTAGTGAGGGGGATAGAGCTCATGCTAGGCTTTTACCCACGTGCTAATCAAATGTTCCGACAATCTTTTGTGTTTTATACTTTTTTTCATTGTGGTTTTCTTATGCTTTTATCTTTCTTCTAGTTGTATCCACTTCTAAGGCAAAGTTTTCTAGGTTCAAACTTAAGGATGAGGATGAATGGTGCCAATCCTAATGACCAATGGCCACCAGGCGGAAAAATGGAGAGGAATAAGGGGAAAGATGGAAAGTGGTAAGCATCGAATAATCATGGACACACTATTTCAATCAATGGCTCCCCAATAGTGCCGTTCCTAAGACCCTAAAGCCTCAATGGAGGTCCCACTAGACTAGAGTCAAAGACTAACCTCCTAGGTGAAGTAAGGAAATGAGAGTATAATCAATATCAATCACTTATCTAGTTTTCCCCTTGAGCCATATTACAATGGCCATAACATTAAGTGAAAGCACATGATTGCAAAATGGTTAAAGTACCCACCAATGGATGACCCACATTCCTTCAAGAAAGAATGTTAGATGGGAGAGAGAAATCTGACTAGAGCAATAAGTGGGGGATCTTAGCATCATGTTATGTGATGATCATATAGAGTTGTTGGCTACCTCGTTTTCCAAGGAAGAGAAAAAAATTCTCTTATGGGTTACCAACTTTTTGGTGGGTAACAATGTCCACCTGAACTAAGATGCCCACTTCCAACAAAAAAATTATATGATTTGAGGTAGTGAAAAATTTGCAATGAGCTCTAATGAGAAAAGGGCATTGTAGAGGAGCTTGTAGGCAACTCCATTGACAATAAACAAGGTAGGGAATAAACACCTTGCAACAAGAAATTGTTAGAAGGTAAGAAACTCTAGAAAAACATGTCATCTTGTGAGGTGGTTGAAGAAAGGTGTCCTCTTGAGAGATAAAATGTTGTTGGCACTTGGACAAAAAACACTAATTTTGCAAAATGCATGAGATTGAAAAAGCCCATGACATGTAGAGAATTGATGCCCAATAGTTGAGAGGTTTATAGAGAAAAATGCATTAAACTTTGAAGTAGACATCACATTGGTTTGAAGAGATCTTTTTTGACATAATGTTAAAATTGGCAACTAGGGCCAAACTCCATGTGGGTCATCTTATTTATGGCAGCTGGTATTTTTCTTGGACTCCTCTCATAGAGAGGTGTAGGATTGATCTAAAGATCATCTAATTCCGATAAGTATTCATGGAGTTATGAATTTATTTGTGTTATAAGACAATTCGTCAAGGTCGACCAACAACCAAATAACCCCCACATGTGCTCAACATTTTAGTATAAAAGGAGATGACTTGAGAGTCATTTCACACACACTTCACTCTTGATTTCTCTCCACTTGTTCTGGGTTTGAGTGGAAGAGAAATCTAAGAGAGGAAGCCCTAAACTCAGAAGGTAAGGAGCCCTAGTACAAGCCCTAGACGTAGTCAAGAAGGAGGGCTACTCGTTGCCCTATACGCTGTGTCTACAAGCCCTAGACGCAGTAGGGAAGGAGTCCTAGCATGAAGCTAAAATGCAGTCCTAGATGATCTACGCATGACCTAGAGGAGATGCCCTAACTCCTAACGCAGTTATGGAGGAAAGGCAATAGTGTTGTCCTAAAGGGGTCATGACACCTACAACGAGGAAAATAAGGTAGCGTGGAGCCTTCTAGGATCTGTGTTGAGGGCTGGTTGCTATTGCAAGAAGGCCATGTATGTTTAGGGCTAAACGCAGGTCAAAGTCAAGTTTGTTGGGCAACAAACGAGGTAAGGAACTTTGTTTTGGAGGGGGTTGTAGGTGACAACAAGGACTGTGGTAGGTCGCAGGCCTAACCACTTCAAAACAGGGACATCTTGAAAGTGTTTGGGGCTGTAAAGTGCCCAGAGCAACAGCACGAGTGAAGAGAAGCCTTACTTGCCTAGGCCGCATTTCATGAGGGAAATTCTGGGCCAGATTTAAAGACCGTTAGGGATTGTTGTGTGCCCTAACCAGTCCCAGAAATTACAACAGTAATGAAGTGACAAACATCAGGGTTTGTATGGTGTGTTGGCAACAAGATACATGGGACAACAAGGTCACATGGTGCAACAAAGGAAGATGGGACAACAAGGTCACATGGTGTAGCAAAGGAAGATGCAACAACAAGGTGCACCAAGCACATGGTGGCAAGCATGGTGCAACAAACAAATGGGACAGCAAGGCTATGATGCTTGGTGGAGCATGGTACTTGGGACACCAAGCTATGACATGGTGCAACAATGTCACATTGGGACATCATGGCAAGCATAGTGCTGCAAGCACATGGGACATGCGGTATAGCAATCATGGTGCAACAATGAGATGCAGCATGATGGGCACGGTGAGGGTACAAGATGAGGCAACACTGGTGAGTGCAACAAGATGATAAGGTACAACAAGATGTTGTAGTACAGGAAGGTGCAACGTAAGGAGAAACAATATGATAATGAGGTCCAACATAGTGATGATGGGTGCAGCATGGTGCAACACAGTGAGGTGCAACATGATGACGAGGTGCAACACTATGATGGGTGATGCAGTCACCTGGGAGAATCAATTGAAGCAACATGTCTTCAATTGAGTTCAACGACCTCATGTATCATCTACTTAGAGATGATCTATGCTCTTACTTAGATAAGTCAAAGTGTTGACATCTGTTGTATATGTACTATCTCTCTCTCTCTCTCTCTCTCTCTCTCTCTCTGTGTGCTAAACTATTGACGAGGTGCAACACTATGATGGGTGATGCAGTCACCTGGGAGAATCAATTGAAGCAACATGTCTTCAATTGAGTTCAGCGACCTCATGTATCATCTACTTAGAGATGATCTATGCTCTTACTTAGATAAGTCAAAGTGTTGACATCTGTTGTATATGTACTATCTCTCTCTCTCTCTCTCTCTCTCTCTCTCTGTGTGTGCTGAACTATTGAAGAACATATAAATAGAATTGATCAAGGGTTTCCCCACATTGAGGTTTGTCCCTGGCTAGTGCCACATCTTGTGTCCTCTTGTCTTGGCTTGTCTTCTGCGATCTATGTTTATGTTTTATCTGCAATTTACTTTAATGCTGATATGATTGCTAACCTGGAAAAGATATTGAGCTAACTGTGAAAATTGAAATAAATTTCTCTAAGCATAGAACATACCTAACATTAACACATAAAAACATAACAAAAAGACAGAGAAAGTAGAGAAAGTAATTGTATGAGACAATAGAGAAGGAAGGTGATGTGAGAAGTAACAACTGTGAGGCATCCTATTTGTGGCTAAAAGCCTATGGACAAGAGATAATGTTGTGTATCATGAAAGTTAAGGCATACTTGGAGATTCCATTGAGAAGTAAAAGTCACGACTTTTCCCAAGCGTTGATAATGATAATTTGGAAGTATTTTGACCATAATGTTGTGTATCATGAAAGTTAAGGCATACTTGGAGATTCCATTGAGAAGTAAAAGGTCACGAATTTTCCCAATTCAAGAAGATATCTCCCATAAGTTGTGATAGGATTGTTTATGTCTGCTTAACTCCCTAAATTCCCATTGTGTCTTGGTCGAGCTCCTTTAGACAAAGGCCGACCTTATATTGATCATGAATGGGTATGTCTGCAAAGTCCTAGTCTAAGGCTCAAGCATTGAAATTTCCCAAAAGTATGGCATCCCCTAGAGAGAAATGTTGGAAAATTATTGTGAGCCTCTACCATTAGCACTAATAATGACATTTTATTTAGTGTTACTACTCTTAACACCTCC
Organism: Pinus taeda; assembly: GCA_000404065.3. NCBI lineage: Eukaryota > Viridiplantae > Streptophyta > Pinopsida > Pinales > Pinaceae > Pinus > Pinus taeda. The sequence continues at coordinate 43,341 of APFE030638462.1, forward strand.
CTTCACAAAAAAAAATCTTTATTTAACACCCCCCCAAACCCCCTTGTGTGACACAAAAGTCAAAGGTCATAATTCCATATACAAAAGTTAAGAAATTATTTACAAAACGTAGATGATGATTTACCAAATCTTGATTGCTAGCTGTTGTGTTTCTCCAATTGATCTGAAACTCTCATACATGTTCTATCAGGTTGTTGTTGCCTTTTCAAAGGTAGAATTCCACCAATGCCACCAAATTATTTAAATAGTTGTTCTTGATGAGCAATCCCTTTACTATTTATCTTGTCTAGTGACCCACCCAAGCAAAAATGACATTAAAAATAGGAAATCATTTTCAGTTTTGTCACCATTGGTCTCACCCTCATCATTCTTGTCAACAATGTTATTAATGGAGATATTCCTTTCTTTCTCCTTTTCTTTAGCCTTTCTGTTGATATGACCAACTGCCTGAACTTTACAATTCTAGCTCGTGGTTTGGTTTCTCACAATAACAATAATGCACTCATCTTTTCTTTTTTGACCTTGTTTTTACATGTTTTCTTGCTTGCTTTTCTTTTAGCAAAATAGCATTTTCTTGAGTATTTTCCTCTGCTATATTGTTTTCTTCTGTAGTAAGGGTAGATATTAGTCTCCAAGGATTGTGAACCCAACCGACAGAGTGGAAATGTCACCTTGCTATAATTTTGGAGTGAACTGCTTAATAGTTCTTCTTTATCATCATCTTGCTAAAAATTTACACATACCTCTTCCAACAATTTCATTAGGGACCTCAACTCATTTATGTGAATTGACATAGCTACACCACTAGTCATATTGAACCTAAAAAAGTTGTTTTAAGGAGAGCATAACATTCAATGCTTTTGTGTCTTGACTCGTTCAGTTAATTCAACATGTCCTAAATTCCTTTTAGTATTTTTTGATGAGTTAAAATAGTGGAACTCAGAGTCATTCGAATTGTAATGATGGATTTGGCTTTGTCATCCCTATTTTGCCATTTTTTTTTTATGTTGTTGTGCATGTTTTGATTTCATTCCATTGGCAATTCTCTGTATATCCTTTGCATTAAATTGTAAGTTACCTAACCCCCTAATGCTTGATCAGGGATGCGGGGTTTCCAAACTCAACCTCCAAGGTTAAATCATGGGGATGGGGTTAGCAAATTTCCTCTCTTTCTGTAACCATCTCAAAAATTGATACTAATATTACTATCATATTCTTCTTGTTGAGAGCTTTCCAATGATATAAATTTCATCTCAAAGTGAGCTCTCGGCACAAAGTTATGCCGTGTTGAAGATTCCCACCTATAAGGGCCACATTAGCATCCGTACATACCCATAGTGTCAGACACGTGGGAAATACTGCCCACATGTCGCTAACACATGCCACATCGATTTCCATGTCAGTTATCCCAGCTCATTGGCAATCATATCGGGTCCTCGACCCCCAACCAAATACACACTTGTGAAACTCATCTGAGTGCCTTTTCTCCTCGAAAACCTGACATGTGATAGCTGATCGCTCGATAATCAATATAAACATCATTTGATAGTTCTCAAACTATTCTTGCCTCTGTTAATTGATGAACAATGCGGGTTCTATTTGTATCGGGGGTAGGTCGATATAGAGGCGCAAGTCTCTCGAGAGCTTGGCACCCAACTGTTGACCTCTCGATATCTAAAATCCACGTTACCTATCACCTTGTTTTTGATTTGGATGCCACCTTAGGTCGATGCACACTTTGATCCATGACATCCCCACGTTAGTGCCATGTCATCTCGATGTCATGTCATGTGGCTAACACATCTCCACATTAGTGCTATTTGGAATGCCATGTCCTCTAGATTATTCGGCGTTAAAGGTATCAAAAGGAATCACGACCTCTGGGTCGTCACCACCCAACCTTCGAAAGCCTAATGCTCAACACATGTTCTCATTAACTGACAACTCTTGAACTCCTGTGAAGTGGTGGGAAGTGCGGTTTCGTTTGGGTTGGGGTGGTTCTGCTTGGTAGACTCCATTGTGCTCTCCCAACTATCGAAAGATGAAAGGTTGACCTTCGATATGTCGACACTCTGATAGCCATCCTTCTCATAGCTTGTCAAATCTTGCTTTCCGTTAATCGACAAAGATATTGGGCTTTGCTAATATCGGATCTTAGAATTGGCCATTGTTGTTCATAATGCCTAACAATCGAAAACACCGATATTCTAGTATTTGTCACTTAACAACCCTGACCATATGTCTACTTTAATTGTTGGACAGTGTAGGTGTTGTTAGTATCCGAGAGTTGTGTCGACAATTCCCTAGAGAATGACCGACATCTGAACTCCCATACCGGTTGCTCGAATGCCCAAAACTCCTCTTAGCTAGCTCTTGGTCATGGCCCCTTTGTCCACTGTATGACTAAGGGGTGAGGCCAAGGCCTTCCAATCCCATAATTTCATAATTGTTGCACTAGTAAACTCCATCCCCAAGTTTCTCTTTGGCCTAAAACAAAAGAGGTAACTCCAAATTTCTCCCTTGGCATGCTAGTAGACGGAGCTCTCAAGAATTAAGAATGACTTTGTCAAGGCACTGAAACTGCTCGAAAGACTTATGAAGCTGTAGGATCCTCAAAATCCCTTATTTGAAGCCTTCAAACCTTCTCTCCCATACCAAGAAAACCGACCAATGTCTCCACAGTCTAAACAAATATAGATCCAACTACTAAGTCCTCCTTTTGGCTTGGCTTAAGGCCACTTAAGCTCTTCATTAGACTTTTCACTTGCTTAAGTGTTCTTCAAGGAACTCTTCAAGACTTATCCTCACATGTTTTGAGAAAATTCTTCACATTTGAGTCTACCTTTTTGCGGTTAGGGCTCTTATCTTTTCTTTGACTTCCACATTATTCATAAGACCACCCAATCACTTCAACAGGCCTAGAGCTTATCTGATTTGTCTAACAGTAGACAATGGACACTAGCCATTACTAGGACTAGAAGTCCATCAATCCTTTGCTTAATGTGAGACATTATTTCTTGTCCATAAACATGGAGGACACAACACAAGAATACATGAAAGGGAGATTAGCAAGCATGAGAATACTATATAGCCATTTCAGCTAGGTATATTAATTCACTGTGTAAATAGGCGTTACAGAGATCGTCATAGCCATTCAGTAGACAAAAATGTAACATACACATTTCTTCAATTATGAAGCCCATAAGGGTGCTTATTTGATCAAGATCCTATGCTATCTACAAATAATGAAGGGTGAGCCACATTCCACCCCACCATAGGCTTTAGCTACACTACAGTCTTTCTTGCAGTTGGCCAGTCCCAAGCTAGACCATGAAGCCATGAGGGAAGTTCTAACTCAACATTATAGGGTGTAGTCATGATCTTGTCCATCTCATCAAGCTCCCCAATTCCTTGCAAATCACTTCACGCTGAAAGTTTTGCCCAATTGTCATGGGTGGCTTCTTAGTGATTCTGCACAAGAAACACCCAAGGGAAACAACTTTCCTAGGTTGCTAGTGGTGAAAGGATGAAGGCCACTGTCCTTCATTTACACAGAAATTAGTATGGAGTCTTTCAACCTTTAGAGTCGGGGCTTGTTTTCATTAACTGTGGGGCTACAATGGGGTCTGCACAACAGAAGGAGAGCCTTTCACCTAGCTAAGAATCTCTCAGTGCCTCTCTCTGGTGCCTCGGGGGCACGATTTTCAACAAGCTGTTCACAACAAATGGGCCATTCCGAGCTTGCATAGCACGAAGGGAGCCCGTCACTTAGCCAAGAGTCCCTCGATTGCTTTCCTTCGGTGTTTTGTGCACAACACAAACAATTTCTTCAACAATCTCAACTAGTCCTCTGACTCAGGTTAAGCACTCAATCTTTAACCTTGCTCATAGAAAAGCAAGCAGGTTAGAATCATGCAAAGGGTTTTCTTCTGGTTCTCAAGAGAGTTTCCTCTTGTCTCTCTGCTCTTTGGTCTAATCTTCCACTCCCCATGAATCATTGCTTCTTCCTTCACACGTTCATTCTCCCTTCATGTGCATGTGTGCCTCTTTTCCTCTTCCTTGATAGATTTTCTATCGGGTTTGTCCACCGGGGTCAGGTTAGAAGCTTTTGTTTAGACTCCAGAGTCTTCTAGTGGTACGTTGTCCATAACCTATGAGTAGTTCTTGTAATATTGCCCCACTCCTCTCATAAATGTTTGATAGTAATTACTACACCTTTGCATTTGATATTTTCTTGGGAAAGTTTGACAATCTTAGATCTCATGCTCCTTTGGTATGTACTACAACCAATAATTCATTGTTAAAAATACTAATTCTCCAAATTCCTTTTTTGCTGGCTTACCTCTTCCTCATGGCTTTTCATGGTCTATCTCAAGGCTTCACCCCTTCATTAGATGATATTAGATCACGATTACAATTACTCTTGGTCTTTTTCCCATTCACATTTACATGACCCTCCAGAGATTAAAACATAATTAATTATAATTACAATATTCACTGGGTTAAGTGCTGGGGGTTGTATCCCACCAAAAATTGAGTAACCCCATAGGAGAAAAATTTCCTCCTTTTGCCAACCAACAATCCTGCATTGCTTGGTATATGATTATATGCCATATTCATTTGCCATTTGCATCGGTTAAACACCTCTTGCCATCTAGTATTCCTCTTGAAGGAAAGTGGGTCAACATGTGGCAGGTACTTTAACCATTTTTGCAATGATGTGCTTTTACTTAATGTTTTGGGAATTCTAACATGGATCAAGGGGTGATCAGGATGATTTACCGATCTTGACTGTAATCTTGTTCTCTCACCTTACCAAGGAGGTTAGTTTTGACCCTAGTCCAGTGGGACCTTTTTTAAGGCCTTAGGGTTTTAGGAGGGGCACTACTTGGGAAACTTGGATTGAAGTAGCGTGCCCATAGTTATTCCATACTTACCACTTTCCATCATTCCCTAGATTTCATATCCATTCTTAAGGCTTGCCATCATTGGTTCATTGGGATTGGTGCCCTCGTATCCTTGAGCCTTGGTTGGAAACATTGTTCTGGAGTTTGATGCAACTAAAATAAGAATAAAAGCATACAATGGCCATAATGAAAGAAAAGAAAAAAATATGTCTGGGATGTTAATTAGCTCGTGGGAAAAAGCCTAGCATGACCTTTACCCTCCTCATTAGTCATCACCTGGTTCTTGAGCGTGATGCTCCATCACACAATAAAGAAATCCTTGCATGTTCAAACCGTGATGAGCGAGACGCTGACTCATCATTAAGGGATAAATAGATGCTATAACATTAAAAGCAAGCTTGGACACCTAATCCCTATCAAAGCATTATAAAAAAGAAGTAAAAGGCGCACTAGAGGGGTGGAAAAAGCAGGCCGAAGAAAGGGGTAACTCATGCTTCCATGATTACTTCCTCCGTACAGCCATACACTCAGGATGATGGACCTTCATTAGTTGGCCCCATTGCCATGGCACCTTGTCATGAAGTCTTTCCCCTCCACTGCTACCAAATCACCAGCGCTTATGAATCAAAGGGTTGACCATCTAGCCATCCTTAACACAGATAGGGAACATTTTTACGAGACTCGGTCTAGTTAGATATTTCAAATGATCCCACTTTAAAGTATTATTATGCCCTTAACAATTAAGTATGGTCTACTATGATGCATCTATGGTCATTGTCCCTAATGATTGATGACTCACTTGATCTTGAGATGGTTTTAGTAGGTGGTTCTGCACATAGCAATAGAGGCCTTGAGGGCACATTTCATGTATTCACTGCACATCATGCCTACATTGTTTTACACTTCTAGAGAGTTGTGGTGATCTTGCCGATGCAACGTTGCCCCTCCAAAGCAGAGCATTGGGCACTTTGATGACTCCAATAGATGATTGACATCTCAGAGCACCCCCAAATGTTGAAACTCTAAGCTCCTCTTGCTTTGTGATTAGATATTCTCGGTGATGCACCCAACGAACCCAAGGCGCCCCTAGGCTAGCCCGATATTGTTTGATGGGCATGGCTTTATCTGTAGTCTAGATGAGGATGGTCATCCCTAGGATGACAAGGGAGGGTTTATGCTAGCACTTGGAGCCACAACATTGGAGAGAGATGATGCCACGTCACCCTTCTAGCCCTTGAGAAGGTGACGTAGGGTACCCAAAGCATGGTTTTGACACTTGGAGGCACTTTGACGCTCTTCTTGAGCGCTTCCCTCTCAAGGATTGACTTGATTATGATAGTGGAAAATCCCACTTGCCCATCCTTGCACTTTCATAGCAATTATTGCTCACAAAGGGCATGATGTCATGCTTCTAGAGGATATCAAACCATACATGAGGGATTTTATGGCATAGTTTTATTATTTTGACCTAGGGGTTGGCTTGTAACCACTTATCTTGATGAACCCTCATAATTAAACTTGTTTTAGGGCTTGTAAGTTAATTTTATTTTTTAAAAGTGAGGGATAGAACTCGGATCCCTCACTTGTCTTTATTCATCATCACACGATATTTCAGCCCCTCTTCTAGGGCATGGCTTAGCCTTTGTATAATTTTCTACTTGTGGAGATGTGATTTTTATGGAGTATTTGCTAATGAAGATTGGCTTGTGTATTGGAGTTGTCTTTTTTGGGATTGAAAAAAGGTTTTTTCATGGAAGAATTGTAAGTTTATTGCTGATTTTCCATTGTTTTACATGTAATTGAATTAATGCTAGGGTTTTTTTGTGATCCATAACTAAATGCATATTATTTATGGGAAATCTTCGTTAACTGTTGCATGTTAAATACTTCTTCCTTGAAATCGATAGAACTCCTAGTGTGCACCTCCTATTTAATTTATCCCCTCACGAAAAAGATACTTAGGGTTTTATAAAGTGGAAAAAAGTTTTTTCCCCGCTTACTACAATCATTTGTCATTTATCTCTAAATTTTTCCCTATGACTCCGTCACCCAAGTAGGCATTGGTGAATCTTGTGTGGATTAAAAACGTTCAAAAATTAAATATTTCTCTTTTGTTTATTTTTCCTAGGCCTTTAAGGCAAGCTGCTAGGGCTTTTTTTCTAGGGCCGAATTGATAGGGCATTGTGGATCTATGTTTTTGGAATAAAAACCTAAGATTTATCTCCATAATCCTTTCGAACACATAATCTAGCTTTACTGATGGTAAATCTTTTCCCAAGAGGGCTGATGTCATCCATATCTAGACAATTTTGTCACTTGGAAACCCTGACCCTAGCCTAACTTCAACTTGATGCTTAGTTTGAGGGTTTGCTCTATTGTTTTGTTGACCTAATCTTTTAGCAAACCCTTTCTTTGACTTTTATGTGTCTAGGTACTCCTTTGCTGTTGCATATCAAGAAACCCTAAATTATACAAGTCTCTATGTAGTCTAGGGGCATGATGCATTGCTCCTTTAACAAGATGAGTTGAGCCTTTGTCCATCATAGAGCGGCTGCACCTAGCCTATATTTTCATCACCTTAAGCCCTGAAACTTAGAATATCCTTATAGGTGAGTACTGGGAAGCCTCTCTTGTAGTAAAATTCCAGTAAAGAACAGGAGGAAGATTGTTGAGGTGACAGTGGCAATCTCCTCAATTTTTGCTACAGGGTCTGGCCCTTTGTTTTGCCAGTCTCTTCACAAGGTCTGCTAGATTTTGCAGCAACAGGGACCTTACATAAATGCAATTGATATTTGACCTTCCAGGTCAGAAAATTATAAGCATTGGACTTTTCAAGAAGGGCTTCAATTGCAATAAAAATGCCTTTCAGTCGTCTGCAAAATTCTCAAAATTTAAAGAACCAACAAAATGCTTCTAATGTTGATTATGTATTAGATTTCCGTTTCGGCATATGTACAGTGTGTGTGTAGACTAAATAATTTTTTTTCCCAATGAAAAGTTAGTGGGATCCCCCATCTTCCCTGGAATACACAGATGGAGGGTGGCTCAACCACCAGTCACAATAGTAGATGGTTGCCCTGAGGGACTTGACCATATTTGAAACTGTGACCTATGGCCTCTCCATCGGCAACATGCCTCAGGTGGACAGGTCAGCTGATTGCAGCCTACCATAAAAGGGCATTTTATGCCTCTCTATCTAGGCTGCACAGCGCTGCAGTTTAATTTGTTGTCACTAGCTTGAGAGAAGATTTCATTGTTCTCATCAATTACAGAACATTTCTATCGCTTCTTGGTTTCAACAAAATGGCCACTGTAGCAGCTGCAAAGAGAAACATTATGTGGTCAGCAGTCTTGTTTCACAACTGTTTCATGCCTTTGTGTGGACTTGTTTCACACTGTTTTCATGCCTTCTTGTATTGGTTTAATGCCTTCCTATGGTCTGTAGTCTGTCAATTATATATTTCGATGGTTTCATGACTTAAGTCTATGGTCCCTGAGTTTTACCATTTGGTGGGTTCAAGTATGCGGTCGCTAGTGGGTTGTGCCCTTGATGGTGTATATTTAGGTTTCCCTTATGAAAATCAAAGCTAAAATTTACTTTTCTGAAGATAATCGCGATTTATATGGTAAAAAAAATTAAAACATGCCTTTTGTTCAATGTTTTCTGTTTTTGAAGCTCTATCTCTCCGCGTCTCTCTGGACTCTTGAATCTTCCAAAGTTGGCCACACATGATTCTTTGATCAATCATCACATGCCTAAGGATTTGTATTTCTTTGATGCCACTGCTGGCTTTTGGAGGCACAGAACCATAAAAGTGTTTGAGAGAGATATAGAGAATGTATTTTTTTCGTTAATGGAAGAGTGACGAGTCATTGAATACTTCACCGCTTCTTTTCGTACCAGTTAAGTTATTTAACTACCTCCTCAACTAACTTATAACTTGTTTGCTTATAGACTTTTGTTGTGATCTTCAAACATTAGGACACTTAACAACACTTTATTGAGTATTGCCACTCTAACAACCAACATGAGAGGAAATCTACTGATGAGCTGTTAGATCAACCTCTGTTTGTCAGGTTGGTAGGGACCACCCAGTTGTTTTAACTGCAGTTGATGCTGAATACTCCAGCATTTTGATTGCAATCCTCAGGTTCAAAATTGGGTTTCCTTAATCATGCTGGTAATTATCAATGATCATCTATCAACCTACTTCAAGTTTTACTCATGTCATTTGTTTTTTCCCCTTGAAATACCGTGAAAACCTTGAGGCACTTCTCCTCATTCCAAGGATGGTACCCAGGGTAAACTGGCTGGTTCCAGTTTTGCCAGCCTAACCTGGTGGGGACAGCAAGTGAGGCGCAGAAAGTTCACAGAGGCAGCCAGCCTGGGGACTTGACCCTGCGATCTCCTGCTTGTAAATCATAGCACTCAACCACTCAAGCTAATCCACTGGGCTACTTCCCTCTATGCATTGCTTAAGTTTTAATTCTTTGCAATAAGCTAGTTTTTATCAAAACCATGAAAATATAAATTTTTTGAAACATCACTAGTTTCAATTTTGTATGTAGTATTTAGTAAGTGTCTAGCATTTCTAGGTGCTTACCTATTTGCTGCAATAAATGTCTGATTATTTAAGTAGTTTTTTTCTGGATTATATTTTAAGTCAATCATTGCTGTTGCTGGTTTTAGACTTTAGTGTCATCAACTTGCTTGAGTTCTTATCTTTTAGAAGGCCATGTACTTCATTGGTTTGAAATGCACTAATAGTATTTCTATGACCTTCAGGTTTTAACTGTCTAGCATTTCTAGGTGCTTACCAATTTGCTGCAATAAATGTTTGATTATTTAAGTAGTTACTTCTGGATTATATTTAAGGCAATCATTGCCGTTGCTGGTTTTAGACTTTAGTGTCATCAACTTGCTTGAGTTCTTATCTTTTAGAAGGCCATGCACTTCATTGGTTTGAAATGCACTAATACTATTTCTATGACCTTCAGGCTTTTCATGAAGACAACTGTGTGGGAACTATTGTTTGTAAAATGGGCCAGCATAGGAACACATTTCGAGGTTATATAGCAATGTTGGTGGTGATCAAACCTTATAGAGGGAAAGGAATTGGTGAGTTCTTTACTTCGTGTATTCTTCAATGCCAATAAATTTTCGTTATTTTTTGTAGTTAATTGTATTCAGCCAGCTTTCTAATCAATAGTGGACTGCTTTTTTCATTCTTCATTGAAACCACTTTGAACTGTAAAGTTACTAATTTAACATTTTTAGAATATTCAATTTTTTCAAATCTTGTATCTTCCCGTTTAGATTGCCAAAGAAAATGATGGTGAATGTGGATCTCGAATTTACAATGTGCATTCGTAGTTACAGCTTACAGTCATGGTAGTCAATGTTGTTCATAAATTTACAATGTGCATTCAGAAGTACAGCTTACAGTCGTGGTAGTCAATGGTGTTCATGCATGCACCTTTCTTGCCAATAATTTACACTGATTTTCGAGTTAAGTGCAAGAAACATTAACACCTGTGCAGGAATTTGGTAACTTTGTATTTAGTTGACATGTGAGTTTCATAATATTTTATATCTCTATTTGCCATAACTCGAGTAACTACTATTTCATGTCCTTTAAAATCACAAGAAATCATATTCATGAACATTTTTCCTCTTTCTTAGTCCAATTTTTTGAATTTTCAACTTAGAATCATGGCTGTGGTTGTTTGTGTTGTGCAGCAACAGAACTTGTAACTAGAGCCATTCGAGTGATGCAGGAATCTGGTTGCGAGGAGGTATATTTAGGCTTTCTTATGCTCATGTATTTGTCAATGTTGTGCGATATCAACATTGTTGTCTGATAACCGATTGAAAATTTAATACTAGTCACCAAATTTCTCATAAATAAATAGTATTTTAATATTTTTTTTTCATTCCACTCGAAATGTTCAAACTGTTTTTATGTCAGTCTAAGCTCAATAAATTTTTTCTGTATCTGCTGGTCAAAAATGTAGAGAATGATACAAGTGGCATATTGAAGAAATTTGAAAGAAACCTCAAGACTCAAATATATGGGAGTCAGTTAGCTTGCCTGGATGCATATCAAATGGTGCTACACTCTCAATGAGCTGGGGATTTTTCTCACTGTTTGATATGCACCTATTCAAGCTGGGTGGTTTGCTGCCGGACATATAAAATGATTGATTGACTGTAGGTGTCTAAGTCACAGGACACGTCCCTCTGGGTCACGTGTCTCGTATTTCATGTCTTGGACACAAAATGTGCCCTAAAATGTGTCGAAAACGTTTTTTTTGTGTCCTCCAATCGAGACACGTGTTTTGGACATGGCAAAAACATGCCCTATCGTTTTTGGCTCTTATATGACACATGTCCTACGAAAAGTGACATTTAAAACCACGACATGGTTTATTTTTGGGCTTTTTTTGTCATTGTTCTCCGCCGAAGTCAAGTTTGCTCGCGACTGAAATTGAATTTGATGTGCAATGTGAAGAATTCCGCCGGAAGACTAACGAGATCAACCATGTTTTTGCCAACTTCTTGTCAAGTCCATGCCATACTCTTACTTTCCAACTTGACGGAGTTGTTCACTGTCATGTCTTGGATCATTATTTAATATTTTGTATTAGAATTTGATACAGTTTTTTATTTACCTTTTTGTTTTTTAAAATTTATTTTAATATAAAGGTTCAATGTACATGATTTGTCTTTGTTTTACTTGTATTGTAGTGTACATATAGATTTTGTGTTCATATTTGAATACGTATGCCTAAGCATATGTTTGAATCTGTATCTACATATGTGTTTGTAGATGTAAATTGCTCTCATTGCTCTCAAGGCTTTGAAGAAGCAAATTGCTTTCAAAGAAAAGCCCTAGAAAAGGAAGGCTCAAGACCTAGGGTTTTGAGGTTTTTTGATGGTAATAGGTACTCACAAGGTCAAGACCCATGGGAAAGGGTTTCTTGTGATGATAATAAACTAATCCAAGGCTCATGAAACCCTCAAGTTGAGGAAGAAGAAATTAGGGTTACCCTCTTTTATGAATATAATTCATATAAAAATAATAAAATTAATGTAAACAATAATAATCATATTAAGGTTAACTAAATAGTCATTAGTAATGAAAAGGCATGTCTTAAAGACATGACCATTCATGAAGAGGCACTTGCCTAGGTATATAATCAAGTCTCATTTGTAATATTCACATCATCTCACATTAATTCTTTTATATAATATTCAATATACAATTGCTTGTCCTACAATGGATGTCTTTGTCTTCGAAGTATTTTGGAGATTATTGCTGTGTATACAAACATTGTTCGTTACAATGGTATCAGAGCATTCCTCTGAGTATGCGAACTTTGTTCATTACATTTGTATTAGAGTTGTTCAATCCTTTGAAAGCCCAACAGTTGCACATGGCCACGTTCTTTGATCCTGGCCTTTGGCCATCAAATTTTCTTCAACCTTGTTGTCGTCACAAGCGAAGCGTTTCGCTTCACAAGTGATTGGAGGTTATCCATTTCATTGTTAGGGCTTTGCCATATATATATATAATATATATATAATATATATATATATAATATATATATATATTATATATTAAAGATAAAAAAATTCTGGAAAAAAAACAATTAAAAATTTGAAAAAATATATATATAAATAAATATATATATATATATAAATTCGAACTTTGACATACGATTGCAACACGCAGCCACCGCCACAACCTCTGATGGCCGCAACTCCCATGCAAGACAACTTTGATGGCCGCTCGTAGCTTCTGCTCTCCCATCAAGACTTCCACCTATTTCGTTCGAACGACTTCTCCATGTTAGTTTTTGTAGCATCAGATGTGTTCTAGCTTTGAAATTTTGTGGAGAGGCTAGAATGCATGAGATCTCCAAAACCCAGAAATCATTTCTCGAAATTCCACGTAGAAATGACTTAATTAGTTTATTAGTTGTTTTTTAAATATTTCCTAAGTCTAAACTTAGGGAATATGACTAGTTAATCATAATTAATTAAGTTATGGTGTGCATGTTCTAGAAACTCGCATGGATCGACTTCAAGTTAACCCTAGCCATCGATTAAGATCTAATCTTGGCCGTTGAAGTCTCAACAGAGGGGCTTGGAGAAATCACCTATGGAGTTCGATTTCAGCAGCAGATCGATTTCCAGAGTAGCAACAATCAGTTGCCGAAGAGAGAGCTAGTGAGATTGAAGTAGTGAGAGAGGGGCAAAGACAGTGAAGCCGGAGGAAGGATTCTAGGTCTGGCAAGTGCATTTACAGAGAGGTAGAAGAGCCACATAGAGGTTAACGCTGGAAGCATAGTAGCCTTTAGAGGCAAAGTCGATTTGCTGGGAGAAATTGACATTTTCAGTTGCAGAGGCTGGGAAGGAGTCCTAGTGTGCCGGAGAAGCGTCTTTCTGATCAGCAGAAGGCATAACGACTTCATCATAGTCCAGTCTGAGGCTAGACATCTAGCCAGCTACGCAGAGCAGCATAGAGGCCGACGCAGAGGCTCAGAGGGCCGAAATTCCGAAGGTAAGCTGTGTCGGGAGATTTGCCTGTGGAGTGAGGATTTTCTCCTCACTAGATTTTCTTGCCAGTTTTCCTCTGTAGGATTGCCTGTTTTGACATCCAGTTGCACTCGGATTATTTCACTGTTGCATAATAATAAAAGCCTCAACTGTTGCACCGATTTTCTCGAGTTGGGTTTTTCGGGGGACATTGGTCCAAAAATAACTGTGTTATTTTATGTGCGCTAGTATTTCTTCCATTGTTTATTTCTTCCGCAGTTTATTGTGTAGGTTGCAGTGTGATTGATCCAGTATTTGCTGTAGCGCACAATAAATAAATTGTTAAGAAATAATTTAACAATTAGGAAAATTATTTCCAGTTGATGTAATAGGAATCGGGTTTCCGATTTTTCACATGGTATCAGAGCACAAATGAGCAACCAGAGTGCTCAATAGCGAAGGAGTTTTGCTTTTCATTGAGGGGTAGCAGTTCAAAACCCCAGAGGTAGCGCAATCACCTTGGCCAAGAGGATGAATTCTTGATGAGAAATCGATTTTTCTGAGAGGGACAAAAAATTCGATCTCTCTAGATCGAGGGTTTGCAGAGGCAGAGGGAGCTACCAATATTTTTTCATAGAGCAGATCTCTCCATGGACACAGCAGTTTTGCAGCAGTTGCTAGAGCAGAACTATTGTCGGGAGGTACAAAAGCAAACACTGAGAGGGAAAATTTTCCTCAGGGAACTTCTAGTCTCAAGAAATTCAAATTCCCTTGCAGTTCAGCAGTGGCCGAGTAGCAGCAGCGATCGAGTAATAACAATTGAGCGACAATCGAGTAGCAGCAGCCAAGCAAAAAGGGAAGAGAGGATTTTTGACATCATCTGAGATGGCCAAAGATGTGTAGGATCCATGGAAGAGGAGCAAATTAGATCCAGTTGCTACAACTTTCTCACATGGATCAATATCCTTGCTTCGGGAGCCCAACATAATTAGTAGCAGGACGATCACAGTGTCAACAGGTGCAGTGAGTCATTTTGATGACAACTGCATAGCTAGTTGCAGTCAGTACGTGGGAGGCAGTTGCAGAACTAGTTGCAGTGGTACATGTAGTGTGAATTGCCTAGTTGCAGTATGCAGGTGCAGTTCCAGCCGGGAGATTCCTTGCGCAGAGCTATGTAGTCCAGTTTACAGCGCAGGAGGACAGTGCGAGATACTAGGAGGGAGCAGAGAGATTTCCCATAGGGAGATCGAGACTCAGAGGGAGTATAGTTTCAGAGGGAGCAACCCTATGGAATCTAGTACTTCAATATCCGGGGAGATCAGACTCATTATTGCAGTGGTTGCAGTAGCACTGCAGAAGCATCAAGAGAGCAATAACAACATCAGTATGAGTAGATCAAATTTCATGATGATGACAACCATACCTCCAAGAGTGAGGTGGGGTGACTTAGTTCTGTAGCCTCAAAGTGCTACAAATGGGTAGGATTCTTGAAGAGGTCCACCTCTTGAATCAATACCTTGCCATGGGGCCCACAGTATCTTGTTGCAGGATGGATCAATGGCAATAGATGCAGTGAGATGCCAGAGTGACATATGCAGAGTCTAGTAGTAGTCAAATGCTGAGAAGCCCAGTACAGAGTTAACAACAATGCAGGTGGCACAATGCAGAGTTAGTAGCAACACAGATACCTTAGTGAAAACGAAGATACTAGCAGTAGTCAGAGACTCAATGACAAATGCATCATACATACTGATCACAGTTGATTCAACATTTAGGATGCTGTTCAGTTGCAGATGTTGGAGTTGCAACAACAACAGATGAAGAGGGAGTTGTAGTACAGATGCAATGTTGGCAGTAGTTTAGCAAGGTCAACAACAAGACAAATGCAGTGGATATCAGAGTTGCATAGTGATTGGTGGGCAACAACAACCATACATCAACAACATGACAAGAGATGATACAGAGACAGGGTGTTGCTACAGGAGGCAACAAAGCTAGAACACATTCTTGCTAAGAGGGAGTGTTATTTTTTGTTGCATCGAATGTGTTCTAGCCTTGAAATTTTGTGGAGAGGCTAGAATGCATGAGATCTCCAAAACCCATAAATCGTTTTTGGAAAGTCCACCTAGAAATGACTTAATTAGATTATTAGTCATTTTCTAAATATTTCCCAAGTCTAAACTTAGGTAATATGACTAATTAATCAAAATAAAATTATGTTATGGTGTGAATGTTCTAGGAACTCACACAGATCGACTTCAAGTTAATCCTAGGCATCGATTAAGATCTAATCGTGGCTGTTGAAGTCTCAACAGAGAATTATAAGAAGAAGCCGATGGGGCTTGGAGAAATCACTTGAGGAGTTTGATTTCAGCAACAGATCGATTTACAGAGTAGCAATAGTCAGTTGTCGGAGAGAGAGCTAGTGAGATCGAAGCAGTGAGAGAGGGGCATAGAGAGTGAAGCCGGAGGAAAGATTCCAGATCCGGTGAGTGCATTTGTAGAGAGGCAGAAGAGCCACAAAGAGGGTGACGCTGGGGCAACGCAGTAGCCTCTAGAGACAAAGTCAATTTGTTGGGAGAGATTCACACTTTCAGTTCTAGGGGCTGGGAAGGAGTCCCTAGAGTGCCAGCACTAGCTTCTTTATGATCAACAAAAGGCATAACGACTTCATCATAGTCCAGTCCGAGGCTAAATGTTCAGCCAGCTAGGCAAAGCAGTGTAGAGGCTGATGCAAAGGCTTAGAGGGCCGAAATTTTGAAGGCAAGTTGTGCCGGGAGATTTGCCTGTGGAGTGAGGAATTTCTCCTCACTAGATTTTCTTGCCAGTTTTTCTTTGTAGGATTGCTATTTTTGATATCCAGTTGTACTCAAATTATTTCACTGCCGCATAATAATAAAACCCTCAACTGTTTCCCCGATTTTCCTGAGTTGGGTTTTTCTAGGGACATTGTCCGAAAATAACTGTGTTATTTTATGTGTGTGTGCTAGTGTTTCTTCCAGTATTTTTTTCTTCCATAATTTATTTGTGTAGGTTGCAATGTGATTGATTCATTATTTGTTGTAGCACAATAAATAAATTGCTAAGAATTATTTAACAATTAGGAGAATTATTTCCAATTGCTACAAAAGGAATCGGGTTTCCGATTTTTCACATGGTATCAGAGCACAGATGAGCAACTAGAGTGCTCAACGACAAAGGAGTTTTGCTTTTCATTGAGGGGTAGTCGTTTGAAACCCCAGAGGCAGCGTAGTCACCTTGGCCAAGAGGACGAATTCTTAAGGAGAAATCGATTTTCTGAGAGGGATAGAAAAAATTCGATCTCTCCAGATTGGGGGTTTGCTGAGGCGGAGGGAACAACCAATATTTTTTCGTAGAGCAGATCTCTTGTTGGACGCAGCTGTTTAACAATAGTTGCTAGAGGAGAACTAGCGTCATGGGGAAGAAGTGCACACTCTGAGAGGGAAAATTTTCCTCAGGGAACTTCTAGTCTCAAGAAGTTTGAATTCCCTTGCAGATCAGCAGTGGCCAAATAGCAGCAACAATCGAGTAGCAGTAGCTGAGCAGAAAGAGAAGAGGAGATTTTTGACATCATCTGAGATGGCCACAGATGTGTAGGATCCATGGAAGAGGAGCAAATTAGATCTAGTTGCTGCAAATTTCTCACATGGATCAATATCCTTGTTACAGGAGCCCAACATAATTAGTAGCAAGAGGATCATAGTGTCAATAGGTGCAGTTAGTCATTTTGATGACAATTGCATAGCTAATTGCAGTCAGTACTTGGGAGATAGTTGCAGTCAGTACTTGGGAGATAGTTGCAAGCAGTACTTGGGAGATAGTTGCAGTGGCATAGGTAGTGTGAATTGCCTAGTTGCAGTATGCAGGTGCAATTCCAGTCAGGAGATTCCCAGCGCAGAGCTATGTAGTCCAATTTACAGTACAGGAGGACAGTGCGAAATGCCTGGAGGGAGCAGAGAGATTTCCCATAGGGAGATAGAGTCTCGGAGGGAGTCTAGCTTCAGAGGGAGCAACCCTGTGGAATCTAGTACATCAAGATTTGGGGAGACCAGACTCATTATTGCAGTAGTTGCAACAACACTGCAGGAGCATCAATAGAGCGGTAACAACAACAATATGAGTAGATCAAATTTTGTGGTGTTGACAGCCATACCTCCACGAGTGAGGTGGGGTGACTTGGTTCTGTAGCTTCAGAGTGCTACAAATGGGCAGGATTCTTGAGGAGGTCCACCTCTTGAATCAATACCTTGCTACGGGGCCCACAATATTTTGTTGTAGGATGGATCAGTGGCAGTAGATGCAGTCAGATGCTAGAGTGACAGATGCAAAGTCTAGTAGTAGTCAAATGTTGAGGAGCGCAGTACAGAGTTGGCAACAATGCAGGTGGCACAGTGCAGAGTCAACAACAACATAGATAACTCAGTGACAATGTAGATACTAGCAGTGATCAGAGACTCCGTGACAGATGCATCATACTGATCATAGTTGATTCAATATTTAGGATGCTTTTCAGTTGCAAATGTTGCAGTTGCAACAACAACATATGAAGAAGGAGTTGCAATGCAGATGCAATGTTGGTAACAGTTCAGCAGGGTCAATAACAACACAGATGCAGCGGATATCAAAGTTGCGCAGTGGTTGGTGGGCAACAACAACCAGCCATTAGCAGCATGATAGGAGATGATATAGAGACCTGGTGTTGCTATATGAGGCAACAACGCTAGAAATTTTGTAGTGTTGCTATATTCCTCACTAAGAGGGAGTGTTAGTTTTTGTAGCATCGGATGTGTTCTAGCCTTGAAATTTTGTGGAGAGGCTAGAATGCATGAGATCTCCAAAACCAAGAAATCGTTTGTGGAAATTCCACCTAGAAATGACTTAATTAGATTATTAGTCATTTTTAAAATATTTCCTCAGTCTAAACTTTAGGGAATATGACGAATTAATAAGAATTAATTAAGTTATGGTGTGAATGTTCTAAAAACTGACACAAATCGACTTCAAGTTAATCCTAGCCATCGATTAAGATCTAATCTTGGCCGTTGAAGTCTCAACAGAGGATTATAAGAAGAAGTCGATGGCGCTTGGAGAAATCACTTGAGGAGTTCGACTTCAGCTGCAGATCGATTTCCAGAGTAGCAACAGTCAGTTGTTAGAGAGAGAGCTAGTGAGATCAAAGCAGTGAGAGAGGGGCAAAGACATTGAAGCCGGAGGAGGTATTCCAGATCTAGTGACTACATTTGCAGAGAGGCAGAAGAGCCACATAGAGGCTGGCACTTGGGCAGCGCAGTAGCCTCTAGAGGCAAAGTTGATTTGCTGGGAGAGATTGACGTTTTTAGTTCCAAAGGCCGAGAAGGAGTCCTAGAGTGCCAGAGAAGCGTCTTTCTGATCAACAAAGAAACATAATAACTTCATCATAGTCCAGTTCGAGGCTAGACGTCTAGCCAGCTACGCATAGCAACGTAGAGGCTGATGCAGAGGCTCAGAGGGCCGAAATTCTGAAGGCCAGTTGTGCCAAGAGATTTGCCTTTGGAGTGATGATTTTCTCCTCATTAGATTATCTTGCCAGTTTTTCTCTGTAGGATTGCTAGTTTTGGCATCCAGTTGTACTCAGATTATTTCACTGCTGCACAATAATAAAACCCTCAGTTGCTGCACGATTTTTCCGAGTTGGGTTTTTCTGGGGCCATTGGTCCAAAAATAACAGTGATATTTTATGTGTGTGTGCTAGTATTTCTTCCAGTGTTTATTTCTTTCGTAGTTTATTTGTGTAGGTTGCAGTTTGGTTGATTCAGTTTTTGCTGTAGCACACACTAAATAAATTGTTAAGAATTAATTTAACAATTAGGAGAATTATTTCCAGTTGCTGCAATAGGAATTGGGTTTCTGATTTTTCACAATCCACTCAACCGTCACTGCAAAATTCATCTTCGACTTATAAACTTCTTTGTCGCCCGATTACACATAGTCCATATGCTGCTCTTGCTCCTGCTCCTCCATTGGCCATGTTCTGCCAACCATACCAACGTTGCAACCACCACGAGACTGTAGCCAATGGGAAACCATACAACGCTACAAGCTTGCTGTCAAGACTCTGGTCATCTGACAACCACACCAACGCTACTCGACCACCATAATTATTTGCACGTATGTTGCAAACCAT
Organism: Pinus taeda; assembly: GCA_000404065.3. Classification (NCBI taxonomy): domain Eukaryota; kingdom Viridiplantae; phylum Streptophyta; class Pinopsida; order Pinales; family Pinaceae; genus Pinus; species Pinus taeda. The sequence continues at coordinate 62,974 of APFE030638462.1, forward strand.
TGTGTTATTTAGGTTCCATTTGTTCTCGGTCCCTGCTCCATTTCCGTCAACATTTTCATGAAACTGTTGCCTTCTTCCACTCACTGTCACCAATAGTAGCCGCTGATGCACCCGCACCTTCATCCACTTCATTGAATTGCTACAATACAACAACCTCTACGTTTCATTGATTAAGCTAAGTCAAGAGGTAAAAGTGCCAATTGCCCAACCATTGAGTCATGACTCTCGAAAAACCCAAAAAGAAATAAATAAATTGAGGTCGACTAAATTGATGACTACAAACATTGCCGTCAAATTAATAAAATTCGTTCCATCCATTAAAAAACAATTGAAATTATTGGCTATGGTTGAAATTATTAAAAAAGAGTATCAAAGAAGAAAAAAATAAAAATATCAAATAAAAAAATATTATAAAAAGGGTCAAATAATTTAAAAAAAGGGAAGAAAAATTATATAAAAAATAAGAAAAAGATAAAAAATTTTAAAAGAAAAAGCATTAAAAAAACATTATTAAAGTTTGAAAATATATAAAATGGATACTTTTTAAAAGTTCCAAAGTTCCAAAGTACAAAGTTACTCAAGTTTTAATAATCCACATAAATGAAGAAGCATTAAAGGAAAGAGTACCTTTTCAACTTGAAGACAATCACCGAATGCAATTTTTCTTTTTTCGAAAATGACGAAGGAAGGAAGATTTTACTATAACGGTCTTTCAATCACAGATTGTAGATTATTTACATTAACAAAGAAATATCCAAGAGAAAGAGGTGAATATCGTTATCAACACGAGCAATGAGAAAAGTTACATCAATATTAGTTTGGCGAATCAATTATTAATTTTAGAGCCAAATATAGGTGAAAGAAAAGATATTTTTGGAGAAAAGGAGTATGAAATTAATGTTTTAAAGTTTACAGTTGATCAAGATGAATGCACTTGTCAATTCAGTGTTGTAACTATTTTTGACAAAAATATTGACATAATTCTCGGTCAACCTTGGATTAAAAAATTGGGTACATTCATGTTAAATATAGAAAAAACTTTTGATGTTTCCTTATAAGAAAAAATGTTTACATTTCAAGAAGTGACAATGAAGTTAGAATCAAGATTGCCTTAATCAAAAAGCTTAATGGATATTTCGAAACTAATGCTTCAAGGAAACCAAGAAACAATATCAAAGAAATAGAAGGAGCTTGAAGAAGTCGTACCCAATAAAAATGAAGAAATTTATCGACTTAAAAACCATAATGAAAAATTACTTTCACAAGTCAAGAAGTCCAAGGTTAAGAAACAAAGACTAAAACAAGAAAAGGAAAGTTTTGAGAAGCAACTAAACGAGAGTCTATCAGAAAAAAGAAGAAGAAAATTCGTGCTTAAAAAACTTCAATCAAAGGTTATTAGAACATATCAAAGATTTCAAAGTTGAGAAACTAAAAATAAGATTTATGAACCAGAAACTCAAGAACTCATACGTTTCAAAAAACATAATCAAAGTCTACTCACTCAAATTAATAAACTTAAGGATGATAAGAAATCATTAAAAAACAAATTAGAAGAATTTCTCACGAAGAAAGTATCGAAGTTGTCAGATGTAATTGTCCAAATTGAAGAAAAAAGAATACATATCAATCCAGTCAATATCACAACTCAAGAAGAGGATAAACTAGTTGAAGTGAAAACATATTCAGAAATTGCAGTCCAAAAAATTTAAAGTGAAGATATCGCAATTAATCAAGTAATTTTTGTATCTAAAAGAAATCAGATACCCCAATAATCCAAGAAATCACCACAAACAGATTAGGGGGAGATCAAACCACAAGAAACCCTAATCGACATCTGAATCACAAGAGGAGAAAACTAAGTCAGTCTACATATTTGAACCATTTGGAATGGAAACAACAAATTTATGTTCCCAAGGATATTGAAGTTTGCAGAATCCAGTCCTATGATAACAATTCATTACGAATTTCTAGTGGTTGGAAGATTCCACAGAAGATTAATCTAGGATGGTTAGATCCATTCTCAGTCCAACAATTTTGTTTATCACTTAGAGGATCATATCGTCTTGTATCAACGAAGATGAAAGTACTGAGATGAGAAGATATTCGAAACGGGAAAAGAGATCAAGCTCTTTCATCAGTAAGCTTTAAGCTTTGAGGACAACGCTTTTTGAAGATGAAGGCAATGTTATGAATATTTCATATAAAATCAATAAAATTAATGTAAACAATAATAATCATAATAAGGTTAACTAAACAGTCATTAGTAATGAAAAGACATATCTTAAAGACATGACCATTCATGAAGAGGCACCTACCTAGTTATATAAGTAGGCCTCATTTGTAATATTCACATCAATTCTTTTATATAATATTCAATATAAAATTACTTGTCCTACAATGGATGTCTTTGCCTTTGAAGTATTTTGAAGATTATTGTTGCGTATACGAACATTGTCTTTACACCCTCTTAGGGCAACACCTAGGGAAAGATATTTTATGGATGAAATTTGAGTGGATGCCGACCAAATTGATACGTTAGGTAGCCTAGATCTATCTCTTGATGCTTAGGCTGTCAAATCACCAAAAAGCCTCCCCAAAATTTCAATCCAGGGCCTAGTCTTTCTCCCTAGCCATAAAAGGACCGAATTTGAGAAGATAAAACTATGGAGAAAATTTGAGGTTGATCACTAAAGACATGGACTAGTTCCTTGTCCTTTGGGCATATGGAGTCAAGAGTGGTCTAGATAAGCCTAATTTGCTACTAAGGAGGCCGAAATTTGATGTCCTAGGTATCAAAATTCCAACATTTACCCACTTGATGATAAATAAAGTTTCTTGGGAGAGATTTTAAACCAATAGGAACATTTATTACATGTTACGCATGAGTAACATATGTAACATTGATCTAGATAGCCTTCAAAATTTATCTTCAACAAATTAGGGCACAAACTATCATAATCTAGAAGCAATAGTTCCATACATTAGACATTCAAAATGATAATATTCAACAAAAAACACTTACAAGATAACATGCCATATATCCATCCATTTGCCAAAGAATAGCTCCAAAGACAATTCAAATTTAGCTTCCACACATTAAAATGCATTCCAAGAATCTCCAATAGCCACAAAGAAGCAATTGCGAGTTCTTCAAAGAGGTCTGAAATTTCCCAGTGATAATGATCAAATGAAATGATCTTCAATATATACATGTCCTACTAACTTGAATTAAGCCAATAAGCCCCAAAATTATAAAATAATTTGAGACAAAGCCCCTAGGTCATTGGCTGACCTAGTAACTAATGTGAAAATAAGATAAATCTCCAATAGAAAGGCCGAAATGCCGACATCAACTAGCCATAGGCCATCTAGGGCTTGCGTTGAGGCCTTCTTGTGTTGAATGAAGTCTAGGAAGCCTCTAAAATCATAGCCTAGGGGTTAGCCCCTAGCCTTATGTGCAAATCATCCTTTATCCCCTCAAAGTGGTTCTGGAGCACAAGGCTAGGTCTCATGGGTCTCCATGTGGCGAAATCTTTGTATTTGCTCCAATGTTGAGGGCATTGAAGATGATGCAAGCCCTCCCATATCTCAATGAATGAGAGAAACCTCTTATGGGCCTTGGATGAACTGCCACACCATATATACATACTAAGTCGACTGTGGGTAAATTGGTCCAACTGCATCATCTCGTGAATAATGTAGGGCAAAGTGCGGAAGTTGTGGATGCTAAAGGTGCCCATGAATGCAAATGATGCTCTATGAACACCCAACGATCCATGGCTCTCAATGCAACACCAATGGTTGTCAATATGATGCTCGGGTGGACTTGGGCCCCAATTAAGTTGCCCAACCCATAATGAAACCACCTTTCAATCACACACAATATCCATCACTACAACTTGTGACATTAGGTACATTTAATCATTTTTGCATCTAAGTGATCCAAGCTTGCAAGTAATGGGCAATGTGACACTTCATACAAGGTTCCTCTTCCAAAATTGGAGCCTTAGTCTCGTAATGGTGTTACCTCCCTAGGTAGGAGTGGCTAATAAACGACCCTACTAGGTATTTTCAACCTCTAAAGGGAAGTGGCATGTCCTCAATCCTCCTTTCAATGGATTGGTGTCATGTGAATAATAATGGAACAAAAAGGGTCAAGGGGTCTCAAGGCCAAATGCTATGGTCAAAGGGGTAGCAATGATAAGGAATTCCACATATTGGGTGTACAAATGTGAGGAGGGAGCAATCATGGGTGCATGAGTTAATTTTTATTTATATTACTGCTTGAAGCTCTAGGAAATGAAGCATGCTTTGAATGGTATATAACAGTGGTTACCCCCTTAGTAGTGGGGTAGTTCATCGCCCACCAGGGGTCGGGACATGCAAGGGTTCCTTTTTAATGATGTGAGAGGGCAACATTGGCCGTAGGAGCTGGGTGATGGCATTATGATAAGGGGCAAAGCTCATGCTTGGCTTTTGCCCACATGCTAATGTTAATGCGTCGACCATTCTTTTGCATTTTATAATTTTATTTCCTTTGTTTCTTGCTTGGGGCCATGATATGCTTTTTCATTTTCTTTTAACTTCATCAACCTCTTGGGGCCTGATCTAGATATGTGGAAAAGGGGAGGGGGTGTGGTAGATCTTAGTGGACCCGTGGTCAAGTGGACTTGGAGAAGGGAAGTGGAATAAGGGATCGTAATGTGTGGAGGGGAATGATAAGTATGGAAAAGGGATAGATGGGACACATTATCTCAGTCATGGATTCCCAAGTAGTGCCCCTTCCTAAAGCAATAATCCATTAGAGGCGGTCTCATTGGATTAGGAGAGAAAATTAACCCCCATTTAAGGTGAAATAATAAGACTATTGCCAAAACCCTTCTTCCTTCCAAGTCACCCCATAGTTCATGCCAAAATGCCCAAATGGGCGAGGAGACATATGATTGATGCAGGTGGTGGAGGTATGTATGGCACATCGCATCGACTACAAGGGACTAAGAAAATCTCGTATGGGGCCACCCACTTTTGGTGGGTAACATCTGGCTCCAACTAGGGCATGAGCTCATAGTAGAGCGCATGGTCCATGCACTTGAATGGGGAGTTCATGAGAACTCTATCAATCTCTTGGGACAACGTATCTGTAACGTGCACATCACAAAGCAACTGTTGGTAGCATGTGCATTGAGCGTACTTTAATTGCCCATGTTTTTCATAAAAATAATAATCCATACAAAAAAGTAAATATATACTAAGATGCAAATCTAATATAAATGCAACTATTCTAGCATGAGAACATGATATGATGATTTTAGCTATGCAAACATAATATATACAATGCACCTAATTTAATATGCAATACATATATACCATGCATTGAGCTAAGTATATTCATGTAGCTAATGTAGCCAACACACCAGTAGATTCTATGAGTGATCAAGACATAGGGCAACCAAATATCATATCCTCCTTGGCAGGGTTGGCACGATGAATCACAATGGTGGTGTTGATTTTGGGTAGCATCGGATGTGCTCTAGCTCCGAAATTTTGTGGAGGGGCTAGAACACATGAGATCTCTAAGACCCACAAATCGTTTGGAGAAGTTCCACCCTGATTGTGAGTTATTAAAATAATTAATATTTTTAATGGGGTTCCTAAGTCTAAACTTAGGAAAATAAAAATATTAATGGGTATTAATAAAAATATGGGTGAGAAGCCTATAAGAGACAAGGATCAAGTCTGTTTTAATCTTAGCCATTGATTCATCAACATGAAAAGTATAAGAGGAGGCTTGAGGGTCAGTTGGAGATACACCAAGTTGATCAGTTAGTTCGATATTTTTAGGGCATGGCTTGCTGAGAAAATCAAACAAGTGTTTTGAGTTGCAGTGAGGGGCAAAAGTAGAGATTTGGATTGGAAAGGAGTTCCGAGTCAAAGAGTACGTGTCAGAAAGGCAACAATAGCATCAGAGAGGCAGCGCAAAGGCCTACGCAACCCAGGAGGTGCTCACGCAGAGCCGACGTAGGCCAGGAGGGTCTCTTGCGGTGGCAGTGCATAGTATTCGTCAGTAGTCCAAGATTCTGCTGGAGAACCTAGGTTCTGAGCTAGGAGGGCTGAACAACAATCTTCCTCTAGCAAATCGATCCAATAGAAGGGGTGATGTAGTCTTTTGAAGGCAAAGATGCTGGCCCACTCAGTGATTGCATAGGGAATTCACAGTATCTTCTCGGAGGAGCTAGATCACTCATTGGATCAGCTGTGACTTGAGGAACGAGGTAAACCCTCGTATGCATTTCTTGTTGACGTGATTTCTCTGAAAAGTTAGTCGGTGTGAGAGGCAACTTGCTGTACTCAGATTCTGCTTGCTTAATAATACAAACCCTCTATCTGCTGTACCAGTTTTCTCGCATTGGGTTTTTTCGTGGATGTGTTGTCCAAAAATAATGGTGTCCCTTGTGTGTTTGTCTCATTTATTGTTTCAGTGTATGATCTGTATGTCAGTCTAGTTTGCAGTAGTGTTTTTCATCACTGTTATAAGTTAAATAACTGTTTGAATGAAATAACAAGTAGGAGATGCTAAACCAGTGACTACAATAGGATTTATGTTTGTAAAGATTCTCAAACTTTCACATGGTATCAGAGCAATTGCAGATCATAGGACACTGAAGCCATCAACTAGGTGATCCAACAAATTTGCTGCAGAGAGGTAGCTGTCATGAGTGACCGCGTTGTTTTAGAGCTAGAGGAGTAGCTGAAAGAGTGACACAATACTAGAGGAGTGACGCAAAAGCTCACACAGTGCCTGCGTAAGCTCTCTGAGCCAGGAGGAGGAGATGCAGTAGCCGAGAGGATTCCATGCAGTGACTGCATCAGCTCTCTGGGCCAACACAGAGCCTAAGGGTCTCAAATTGGTCAGTTGCCGGGGCAGTAACAACAGTGCAAATTCAATCTGTGGTGCTGGTGGGACGTTGTTGTTGTTGTTGTAGAACAGTAGTCACTGCCTGGGCAGATTTCTTGCCAAAAGAAATCTAGGTTCGAGTTACTGTGCAGCAACAAAGGAGGATTGGAGAAGGGGTGATTCAACATTATTTGGCAGGAGGATTTCCATGAAGGAAATCAGGACTCAGAGGGAGTCTAGAAAGAACTTGATCCTTAGAGGATTTCTAGCCCCAAAGAAATCCAGATCCGAGTCTTGCTGGGGCAACACCAAGAGAGGGAGAAGAGAAGCTATTCTATACTTGTTTGAGCAGAGATGGTAGTTAATGGACCGAGGGATCAGGACAGATTGGATGGAGCATCCAACTTTGTCATCTAGAAGGCCAGGATCTTGGCAGTCTTGGACAAGAATCGCATCAAGGATTATGCCTTGAAAGTAGTTGCTGTTCTGGTCTGTGTTTTTAAAACCGGCCTAACTAACTGGTTATCGGTCTAACCGACCGATCAGCAAGGCCATCGGTTGGAATTGGCTGAAAAACCCGGTCAGGAAGGCGATGTGGCGGAGTTTTGGCCCTAACTGGTCCTAATCGGCTGGTTTGTAGTCAAACAGGCCAGTTCCATCCTAAACCGGCCGGTTACATGCCATGCCTGCGGAGGTCCTACACAGCGGTGTAGCCAAGGTGGTTTAGGGGTTTTGGAGGGAAAGTAACGGTCCTTTCCCTCCAAAAACACCCTCTCCAAGCCTTTAAGAGGCCCTTCTCCCTCTCATTTGTCTCACACATCTCATTTGGAGTGTTTATGAGTGTTTGTGAGTTTGCTTGGGAGTTTGGGGAGTGTTGAGTTTTTGCTGGAGTAGTTATCTTGGAGTTGGAGTTGGAGCTATTTTGGAGATAGTTTGTAGCTGTCAGTGGAGTTGGCATCTTCAAGAGGAGGCTAAGGAAGCTAGTTTGCATTTCCAGGTAAGGATTTTCACTTGAAAATTCCTCATTTGATTGTTGTCCATGAATTAAATTTTTTTATGTGTTATAAATTTATAAACTTCTCACTTCTATCATCTATGTTATCAAATCTCTAATTCTATGCCATCAAATTTTGTAGCCTACATGTGCATTTTTTTCCTAAATTTAGCTTTGGTTTTCCATGTTTCTTAGTTGCAATTTTTTTTTTTAAATGGCAAATTTCTTTGCAAATTGTAATTATTTCAAGCAAACATGGCTCCAAAAGGAAAGGACAGTGTATGGGCTCATTGTGATGTAACCGATGGAAAAATGATATGCAAATTATGCCATAAATCTATTGGAGGTGGGGTTATTCTTAGATTGAAACAACACTTGGTTGCGATAAGAGGCTAAGTAACGCCATGTGGTGCACCAAATGCAGTGTTAGGTCCTATTAAGGCAGAATACATTTCCAAGCTTGAAAAGTTCTATGAGGATACAACTAGGGAGAAGGCCATCCAAGATGACATTGCAAGGAAGAGGGAATTATTAGAAGCCATGAAAGAGAGTGGGTATGATGATTATGAGATTCAAGACTCAACTTCTATCCATTCCACCAATGACCCCTTTCACTATGTTCATCCTTCTTGTGGCCAACCATCAAAAGGAACAAAGAGAACAAACATCCAAATTTTTTTCTCATCTTCTGCCAACATTGCCTCTTCTAATCCCACTTCCTCCTAGCCAAGTCGTCAACCCACTTTGGTTCAACGTTGGAAAAATCAATGCAAAGAAACTTCTCATCAATACATTGCTAGATGGTGGTATGATTCAGATATCCCATTTAATGCTGCTCGCTCACCTTATTACCAAGCTATGTGGGACTCTGTTATAGCTGCAGGAAAGGGCTTCAAAGGCCCTAGTATGGATGACTTGAGGGGAGCTCTTTTGCAAAAAGAGGTATCTTCCATTGATGAGTATTTGGTTGAGTTTAAAGATTCATGGCTCAAAACAGGTTGTTCCATCATGTCAGATGGATGGACCGATGGAAAGAACCGCACTATCATTAATTTCCTTGTTTCTTGCCCTCAAGGAACCCTGTTTTTGAGATCAGTTGATGCATTTGATAAGGTGAAGGATGCAGCCCTTCTATTTGAGCTTTTGGATGACGTTATTTAGGAAGTTGGGGAGCAGAATGTTGTGCAGGTCATCACCGATAATGCCTCAAACTATGTTTTCACTGGAAAGATGATTGAGTCCAAATATAGGACCATATTTTGGAGGCCATGTGATGCACATTGCATAGACCTCATGCTTGAGGACATAGGCAAAGTGGAGTGGGTAAAAAACACTGTAGAGCATGCCAAGTGCATTACAAAATACGTTTACAACCACTCATGGTTATTGAACCTAATGAGGAAAAACACTGGGGGAAAAAGAGCTTGTTAGGCTTGCAATTACGAGATTTGCAACTCACTTCCTCACGTTGCAATGTTTCAATGGTCAACATAAAAACTTGCAGAAAATGTTTTCTTCTGAAGAATGGTCTGGACTCTGAATCTCAATGGGCTTGTAGACAAGATGGAAAAGACACCAAAAAGAAAGTGTTTGACAATTATTTTTGGAAAAGGTCTGTAGAGCTTGTGAAAATTACCGTGACCCTTGTTAAAGTGCTAAGGATGGCGGATGGGGAAAAATTGGCCATGGGCTACATTTATGAGGCTATGGATCAGGGAAAGGAGTAGATACATGCAACTTACAAGGACAAGTTAGCTAAATATGACCATATATGGGAGATCACTGATAATAGATGGAACAATCGACTCCATTGTCCTATACATGCAACCGAGTATTTTTTGAACCCAAAGTATCACTATAAAGATTGGCTAGGAGATCTGCATGATGGGGAGGTCAGAGCTGGATTGGTTGATTGCTTGGAGCGCATGGTCTCTACCCATGCAGACCAGTTGGAAATACATAGACAACTTACTGTTTTCACTATGATAGGAGATACCTTTGGCAAAAACTTGGCAAAGATGGCAAGAGATGTGGATCAACTAGGTAAGCAATTCTAATTTCCAATATGTTTTTCTTTTCAAGTTAAAATTGTTTACGTTCTTTACAATTCAAATTATAAACTAAGTTACTAATTAATGTCTTTTTCTTTGCAGCACATTAGTGGGAGTCATTTGGTGGCTAGTGTCTTCAATTGCAAAGGTTTGCAATTAGAGTCCTCAGCCAAACTTGCAGTGCTTCAGGTTGTGAGTGCAATTGGTTTGTTTTTGAGCGCATACACACGAAGAAGAGAAACAGTTTGGAACAAAAACGGTTAAATGATCTTGTTTTCGTGCAATACAACCTTTGAGTGGGGAGGAACCAAATGATGAACAAAACCCCTGATCTAGATCCCATTGTGTTGGACGATATTGATCCAACATCAAGATGGGTGGAGGAGGTTGAAGATCCTGTGTTTGAGGCTGATTTTGATATCGACATGGCTTTAGCATGGGATGAAGTAGATTTTGTGGCGGCATCAGAACCAGGATCAGTGGCGGCATCAAGGAAAGGCAAAGAACCAATGGAAGGCACTAGTCGTGCAGGTTGACAAACTCATGCTTCCATTAGGTCCACTTTTATTGTTATTGGTGGCATTGCTATTGAGGTTGCAGATCAGGCTGAGGCATCCTCAGACTCTGAACCAAATGATGTCTATGTAGCTCCTGATGATGATCCTGTGTCTAGTAGTGGTGATGAACTTGATGATTGATCATGTGTACGTTGTAGACTTGTAGTAGGCCAATGGCCTCATAGCTTGCAGATTTGTTTTTGGACTTTATAGGCCATTTAGAGCCTCATTGCTTATGTATTTTGCTATTTTGTCGATGATATGTATTGCACTCAGTGCCATTTCGATATATTCACCTTTACATGGTATATAAATGAGAAAACTTTGCATATTTTGTCTCTATTGTCTTGGAATCATGGTTTTAAATCTTAAAAATAGTTTTGTTTCATTAAAAAAATAAAATTTAATGTATTTTTCTAAAACCGGTTCGTTTAGACCTAAGTAGTCTCGGTTCGACTGGTTTCGCTCGACAAACCAGTTCATTAGGTGGACCGGTCCAGTCGCAGGTTCCAATTTTAAAAACATTGGTTCTGGTTGATGCTGATCCTCAAGAAATACGAGGAGGCTCAAGCAAAGACGAAGTGCATGATCTTGGACGGGGTCAAGGATCATGTGGTCCCACATATTGCTAAAAAGGAAACAATAAGGGAAATGTGGGAGGCCTTGACCACCTTGTATGATGGAACTTCCGTCCAATGGAAGATGTTGATGGAGAATCAACTAAGACAGTGTCAAATGCAGAAGGGAGAAGAAATCGATCCCTTCCTTCTCAGGTTGCAAGGGATTCAAGACCAACTGAATTCTGTAGGGTCTACACCAGATCCTGAGTTCATAGTCAAGACTGCCCTGAATGCATTCACTGAAGACTAGGAGACCTTTGTCCAGACCTTTTTGGGCAGGGCTTCTCTCCCCAGCTGGGATGAGATGCGGGCAACTCTTCGACAGGAAGAAATCAAGTGATTAACCAAGGCAGGAAGTAGCGACAAAGGAGTCGGAGCCAAGAAGGGGAGGCAGAGGATGCAACTCTCACATCATCAGGACATCAAAGGCAACAAAAGTGGAAGAAAAAGGATATAACCAAAGTCAGATGCTTCAAGTGTGGGGAACTGGGACATTTTGCCACTTAGTGCCCTCGAAAGAAGGGCATGGAAGAGAAGTCTGACTCGAAGGCTGCTCCAACGAAAGGTGACAAGGAGGGCGATGATGAGGATTTTTCCATGAGTGCTCATGCACCTTTGGAGAAGAGGTGGGGCGACATAGAGCTGTAGTCGGGAGGACTATACAAGGGCAGGATCCTTGAGGTACCCAAACTCTTGGATCACATACGACTACGGGAGCCCTTAACGACAGTAAAGAATGACGAGCGTCAGTTGGTGCGAGGGATGATGGAGCGACAATGGCAGAGCTAGAGTGCCAAAGTCTGAAGCAATGTAGTAGCATCAGACGGTCAACACAAATTAGCAGCAGAGGTAGCTTCAAAATCACAAAGTATCCAGACTGACCAACATGTCAGCTTTTGGGTAGCTTTTCAGTTGCTTACTTCTTAGCAACTGAGTTGTAGTGCAACAGTTAGCAGTGGTAGTGCTATGGGCAGCATGATGCGGCATATTGAGAGGGAGTTGCAGTATAGATGTAGCAATGATAGTGGTAGTGTCATGGGCAATAGTACAGGTTGCAACAATGTAGTGGATGAAGGGCAGCAGACCAAGCATTAACAACATAGAGGACCGATGCCATGGATCAGTGTGATGCTTCTATTGGAAGTATTGCTAGAGTACATTCTTAGCTAAGAGGGAGTGTTGATTTTGGGTAGCATCAGATGTGCTCTAGCTCCAAAATATTGTGGAGGGGCTAGAACACATGAGATCTCCAAGACCCAGAAATCGTTTGGAGAAATTCCACCCGGATTGTGAGTTGTTAAAATAATTAATATTTTTAATGGGTTCCTAAGTCTAAACTTAGGAAAATAAAAATATTAATGGGTATTAATAAAAATATGGGTGAGAAGCCTCTAAGAGACAAGGATCAAGTCTATTTTAATCTTAGCCGTTGATTAGGGACTTAATCTCGACTGTTGATTCATTAACAGGAAAAGTATAAGAGGAGGCTTGAGGGTCAATTGGAAATACACCAAGTTGATCAATCAGTTCGATTTTTCTTTGGTGTGGTTTGCTGAGAAAATCAAACAAGTGATATGAGTTGTAGTGGGGCAGAAGCAGAGATTTGGATTGGAAAGGAGTTCCAAGCCAAAGAGTACGTGGCAGAGAGGCAGCAGTAGGATCAAAGAGGCAACGCAGAGGCCTACGCAGCCCAAGAGGGGCTCATGCAGAGCCGACATAGGCCAGGAGGGTTTCTTGCAGTGGCAGTGCAGAGTATTCGTCAGTAGTCTGAGATTTTGTTGGAGAAGCGAGGTTCTGAGCCGGGAAGGCTGAACAACAGTGTTCCTCCAGCAAATCGATCCAGCAGAAGGGGTGACACAGTCTTCTGAAGGCAAGACGCTAGTCCACACAGTGATTGTGTATGGACTTCGCAGTATCTGTCAGTAGGAGCTAGATCACTCATTGGATTAGACGTGACTTGAGGAACAAGATAAACCCTCGTATGTATTTCTTGTTGTCGTTATTTCTCTGAAAGGTTAGCCAGTGTGAGAGGCAACCTGTTGTACTCAGGTTCTGCTTGCTTAATTATCTGCCACACCAGTTTTCCCACATTGGGTTTTTCTGGAGACGTGTTGTCCAAAATAATGGTATCCCTTGTGTGTTTGTCTCATCTATTGTTTCAGTTTATGATCTGTATGTCAGTGTAGTCTGCATTAGTGTTTTTCATCATTGTTGTTTATAAATTAAATAACTTGTTGAATTAAATAACAAGTAGGAGATGCTAAACCAATGACTGCAGTAGGATTTCTGTTTGCAAAGATTCAAAAATTTTCACAGGTGGGATGTGGGAAAATAAGATGAGCATGAATCAAGGATCATGGATGAGAAGGGAAAAGAGGGTTCCAACTTGTGCCATTAGATCCTTTTTTGCAGCGAAAGGATGGAGAACTCAACAATCAAGCCCACAAACTTTCGATGAAGAGCAAGCTCAGGCATATCATTCTCATCATTGTCTCTAGGGACATGGTGGTAGTGATATGAAGAAGATGGAGGAAGGGCAAGATCATCATTAGTATCATATATTGGGTCATTGTTAGATGGCTAATCTCCCACTTCCCCTCTTCTATATGGAGAAACTCCTTATTGTCAACCTCATGCAAATCCGAAGGAGCCATTTCCTCAAGTTTCATATAATAATCTAATGGGGAGTCTCCAGGGGGAATTTAAGATGTCTTCAAAGATGCTTGCTCCCCCTGTTAGAAAATTATATATTACAGAGCAATGGAACACATAAAATATTGCAGAAATATAAACACACAAGACGCATTAAACAAGAGAGACACAGATATACGTGGTTCACCCAGTTTGGGCTACGTCCACGGAGAAACAACCAGTCCTTTCTTTTATATTATCCAGCAAACTGAAGAGATACAACCTACAACAGATCCGCCGTAACACCCTCTTCACTCTTAATCTCCTCTCTCATCCTCACTCAGAAAACAGATACACGTAGACGCAATACAATTCCCTCATATATAGTGAGGCGTTGCTTTCTAGGGCAAAAACCCTAAATTAAACATAACTTCTACCGTCAAATCATCTGCCTAATGAACGGCCCAGATTCACTAGAAATTACTAGACTTTTACAAGGCAATTTACATCTATTTTTAGCTTTGGGGGTGCTGCCCCCGAACCCCTGCCGGGGCACTGCTGGCCCCGAACCCCCCAGCTTGGGCGGGGGGGGATTAGCCCCCCCGGATCCCCGTGGGGGCGACAAGTCCCCCCCACACCCCCCCGCGTGGAGGGGTGCACAATCTTCCTGGGGTATACATCCAGCTGAGACCTTTGAGTACAGAAGATAATCAGGCTCTACACCCAACACCCCCCAACAAGCATTGAATTTTAGAGTTCAATGAAGAACAAAGGCTTCATACTTCCAATGGAGTCACCAAATAAGTATCTATATTGTCATATTGGGATAAGACACTAGCTTCGTGTTCTCGACAGTGGCACCAAAAATGTTACCACAAAATCTAATAGGCCATGGAGAGGGAAATCCTACAAGACAAAAGCTAGAAAGTGCTAAAAATGGGCAGAGGCCCAATGTCACCTCAGTCAAAACCCCGTGCTCTTTACAAATTTTCACCGATGGGAGGAATCTTGTTAAAGGAGTAATCACTTAAAATAGGTATGCTAAGGATAAGGTACAATGGGACCAAACTAGAGCTCATTCAAAGAGAGGTACAATAACGAAACAAGGGTTAAAAGAAGCAAATTGCTCTCAAAGAAAAGCCCTAGAAAAGGAAGGCTCAAGGCCTAGGATTTTGAGGTTTTTTTGATGGTAACAGATATTCACAAAGTCAATGTTGAGAAATCTAGGGCAGAGATATATTAGGGTTTTATTACAAATTTCTCTTTAACCTTGACAAGTGCTTGTGATTATTAGTACATTAGTACATCATCATTGATTCATTATTATGTTCTGCTCATTATCAAAAAAAATGCCAAACAAGATCATGATGGAAAGAGACACTAGAAATAGGCTCCAAGCCAGGGAAAAACCCACCAAGGGGAAAACCCATAGAACTCTTCTTATAAAATCACTTTCAATGAAGACTTCTAAGAGCTCTAACCAAGACCAAACCACCAAATAAAAACTAGGCTAGCCAACCTTTTTTTTGTACTTCACACTTGTGAGATAAGAGAGAGAAACTCGTCCTAGAACAAACCAAGAGAGAGATCCTTTTCTGCCTTCCCTCTTCCTCACGCCTTGTTCCAACCTCAGAGTGCCCAAGAAAGTTGAGTACTCAAGTGTGTCAAAAGAGGTCGAATCCTCTTCTTTTTATAGGCCTTCTTGTGGGTGCACATGCCTCTATAAGGCCGACATAAGGGGCCGACTGACCTAATCACCTTGGTTTTTTGTAGACCTTTCAATTACATAATATGTTTCTTTTTCATTGATACATGAGCCCACAAGGGACTTTAGATTATGACTTTGACTTGACTCCCTAGAGCACCCATTGTGTGCTTGACCTAGAACCAAAAATCAAAGGCAAGAAACCCATTTACAAATAAATAATTTTTTCTTTTGCTAAAATATATTTTCTTTTTCTTTCTTTTGACAAGTACAATGATTACATCAAGTCATGATACAAATTACAATTATGAATGATGAAACGTAACTAGTGCCAGTCGTCATTATTTGTACTTGAGTCATGACTTGATGTAATGATTGATGTACTTGTCAAAAGAAAAAGAAAAAGAAAAATTATTTGTAAAAGAAAATTATTAATATTGAAATGGGTTTCTTGTCCATCATGTTGTGGTCCTAGGTCAAATCACCCATTGAGTGCTCTAGGGGTCTTGTTGACAAGACAAAAGGTCAAGGCCATGATGTACTAGCCCTTGGAGGGCCCATGTGTCAAGAAAAAAAAATGTTTAATGTAAAATGTCATGTCTAGAAGTCTCCAAGTGATGGGTCGGCCAACCCTCCTGATGTCGGCTTAAGGAGCCCTAATTTGCTCTCATGAAAAGCCTATTTAAAGAGGAGACTCACCTCACTTGTGATAAAAAAAACATCAAGCAAGATCTCTGTTTCCAACGTAGAAGAAGGACATCTGATCCAACGAAGTCTGTGGAAGGAGGAGCAAATTCTATAGAGACCAGTGAAGGAGGAAATATCTCTGTCTTTGCTGCTCACATGTGTGGATCTGTTTGAGGAACCAGGGTTTCCTCAGTCATCATTTTGTAGAGAATTGGTTTGGAGTTTTGGCTGGTTCATCACTTTGGGTTTAGTCTTGGGTCAAAGTCAAGGTCAAGGTCTTGGAAGTCTTCATTGAAATTCTATAAGAAGAGATTTTTGTGGATTTTCCTCTCTAGGAGAGGTTTTGGCCTAAGTTACCAGGATTCGGATACAGCTACGGATACGGATTTGGATGCGGATCCGGATCCGCTTGATTTTTGAAAAGCTAGGATTCGGATACGACAAGGAAACAATAAGTATGATTAATATAAATATATTTTTATAATAAAATTTTGATATTAATGTCCAAATTTATTGTGATCACTATCGATCAACAACAATAGAGTTTATATTATTATTATTATTATCCAATATTAAAGTCACGGCCAAGCCAGACACCAAATTGGTGTATGAGATCCCTTTGTTTGTGGGACAATGAACCCACCTCCGTGTAGCGATTTGACTGCTAAGTCTGTGAAGGCATACATACTCTACCCCTCTAGTTTTGAACCTCTGAACCCATAGGAAGAAACACATACTCTTAACCATCAGGCCCACTCAAGCTGAATTGTGTAGATGAATTTCATGAAAACATATACAATACTTCATAATTAAAGTAACATTAATTATTTTATAAAAATTAAATTATAAACTATAATATGTTACGAAACTGTTTAAATGATAAATAACAATAATTTAATACACATATTACTTTATATGAATTAAATAATAAACGTACAATATATAAAAGTTTAATATAAAATATTTTAAAACTTGTGCATAACACAATTTTGATATATTTTAATAATTTTAATTTTAATGTATATGGACAATAAAAAAACAAATTTTTTTTTTTTTGTTTTTTTTTAATTATATTTTGAATAATTAATTTATAATATATATTACACAAGAAAAATACTTTATAAATTATAACATTTCTAAATTAATGTCAATACATATAACAGATTTATAAAGTTATATTAATTATACCTGTTCTTTTAAACATTTCTAAATTAATGTCAATAACATATAACAGATTTATAAAGTTATAATTAAATTAATGTAAATAAAATATAACATATTTATAATTAAATTAATATTATAACATATCCAAAATATAATGAGTTCAAATGTGCGAAACTGCATATGTCCCGCAGATAAATAGAAAACCAAGTAGCGCCGTCATACTACCAAGTCTGTAGATACCAAAACCACTGATATTAATACCAATCGCATCATTTTGGCCGTCTTATTCGCTGCACGTGCACGTACTGTCTGAGCTTCCCACGAGCAGCTATCAGGGTTAGAGTGCAATACAGGGTCAGGGCATTACCAAGATATTTTCACTAGTTAAAAACTGTTACCAAGATATTTTCACTCGTTAAAAACTGATTTTTCCCGCATCCAAGTGAATCCGGATCCGAATTTGTTTCTGATCCAGGGATTCACGAATCCACTTCCCAGGGTAGATGGATCCGGTAACATAGGTTTTGGCCCTGGCTAGTAGCCTACATCTGGTGTTCATGTGTTTGCATTGTGATCTTCTTATTGGAATTTGTCTTGATGATGAACAAAATTAAATAATGATGAAAAATGTCAAAGACTTGCAGAGAAATTAAATTAAATATCTACCCTAATTGTTTGCCCTAGATTTCTCTGCATGGTATCAGAGCAAGGTTTTGAACAGAGTGCAAAAAAGATCATTTTGGCATCATCTCACCTCAAAGGAAGCAATAACCCTGGGCTGAATCTGTGGAGGCATCTAGAACAAAGTTATGGGCAATTTATCAAGCCCTAATTGCAGAGATTAGGCCTCTGCATATAGTGCAAGATCGAGAGCATTTGGAGAGCATTCAAGCTCTGTTTCAAGGGAGCAAATAAGTGAGGAAACAATCCTCTCAAATCCGCACACATTGCCAAGTAGAACGCAACTCTTTGGGCACCTAATTATCTCTAATATCTGATAATAGGCCACAGACCCATCTACAGAAGAACGAGGTCATAAGAAGCCTATTCTTGTGGAGCAAAAGGCTAGTCAAGCAAATCTAGTGGGACCGCAGTCATTGGCATAGGAGTGAAGGTCAATTAGAGACCTCACAAGGTCTGCATCTCTCATCCAAGTCATTGAATTTCTGAGCATCGTCTCACCTCTGGTATGTATATTATAGATCAACGAATTTATTGCAAATGGTTCTGAGTTTTGAAAGGCATCAAAGACATATCTTTTGGCATCTCCAATAACCCTAGAAAGGGAAGCAAACCCTCTGTCACAATTCGAATCTCTGTGGTATTGGTTTTTTACTCGACTACTACATTGGAAGCCCTAGATAGGAGTTGAATCCTATAGCAGAGGTCTAAAACTTTTGTATCATCATTCTGAGTAAAGAGTGTCATATCAATAGAAAGTCAATCTCAACAGTATCAAGGTTACTTCTTGTACACCTATGTAAATATTTGGTCAGATCGATTTTGTGAAGTTGATTTTGTGAAGTCCTATTTCTACTCCATTGTCAAAAGTGCCGAAGGTTTGAAGCTAGGTATCATTGAGAAGCGAGATCCATTCCCTACACCTGTACATATTCATTGTCAATTTTGGAGACCGAGATTCTGAGCATACCTGTGGGAAGTCAAGTTTGTATTTTGTAGATCTGAGCACGTTTCTTGTTTGAAGGGTCATCTTGCAACTTGTATAGTCTTAAAACAATTCTAAACTGCCGAGACCTCCTTTAGAATTGGGTACAAGCATACTCTCTTATTCATCAAAAGGGGCTTGTGCATACATCTCAGAAATTCGCAAGGCCTAGTTGTGTAGAGGCTACAGGCCTATCCTGAAGATGCATCTATTTTATAGCTACAGTAACCAATTTTCCAATTTGCTGACCTGTGGAAGTGGTATAAAATCCTGAGATATGAGACCAACAAAATTATAAAGGACTGGTACATACTACAATAACAAAGTTGGCATATATATATATATAGACACTCTGAAGTCTACAGAAGTCAGTAAAGCCGACCTACATGGGAACGGTACATTTGTTTGATTTTGTAATTTACAATAGCATTCATTTTGGAATAATTGTTGAGTGTGAGTCTATATTAAAGCCCTAGTCCTAGGGTATAGACATCAATAAGGAAGCTACATATTTGATTGTTCACATTGAGAAAGTAGCAGGCTACAGGCAGTAGTAAGGTCACATCATTGTGACAATGATCAGTGCAAAATAATTGTGTTTATTGTCAGTCATTGTAAGTGAACCCTTGAAGAAAACTTTTGGGTATAAGAAATATTGTCACACCTGTAGCATGCAATTCTGTGGGATCTGTGCATTTCAAGGTGGATACAAATAAGTAGCTGTCTATTGACATTGAAGAAACTAGCAGTCCAAGAGGCTGTAAGTAGGGTCACAATATTGTGAAGGGAGAAAATCTGTTACATTAGTAGTTGACAACAAGATAAGTTTTGTTGACAGCCATTGGCAACATCTTGGTCACTTCAAGAAATTCTTGGGTAAGTGGTATATTGTTGCAGACAGTGCTCTAATGAACAAACAAAAAAAATGTAGTATATTGATCCTGAAGCAAGAAAAGATAAGCAAATGCAGTAAAGAATATCTTGAGTTTATGCACACCTTGAGGAAAAACGATGAAGCAACCATGGCATCCGGAATAACAAGTCACTACAACAAAGGTATGTAACACTGAGGTATGTAAAACGATGAAGCAACCATGGCATCCGGAATAACAAGTCACTACAACAAAGGTATGTAACACTGAGGTATGTATGCCATGTGCTATTAAGGATCCCACATAAAATTTGTAGGGTAGGTTGAGTATATGGATCTAGTGTTTGTTTTGGGTAAATCCCAACCTTGTTCCCTCATACAAACCCTAAATCTTGGTCTTTAGGATTTGTGTGCAATCTAGGGCTCATAACTAATATGAATGGATAAGGATGATAAATTGGTCTAGGGTTGGCACTTGAAAACCCTAGTAATACACCCTCTAATCTCATGGTAATCTTAGATTGATTGATAGACATCATGCTTTTATTATTGTATATTTTTCTTGGGTATACTTGTCAATGAATGTTGTAGGTACAGGAAGTAAAGGAAGAGGGATGAGCAAATCCTCTGTTTTGGTACGCATGATGGAAGGAGGGAACTGTAAGGACCCTTGAATCATGAGCACTCCGAAGTATAAAGATAGATTCATGGTATAATCGTGGGACTGTGGATGCCTAGAAGATGAGAATTAGTAGCAACATACGAAAGGATTCATGAACCTAAGACAACAATCAACGAGCTGATAAAACAAGATATTGCTGTAAACTGATGATAAGGATCATTTATGGATCCTCCTTTGTGATGTCATGGAGTGATTCCTTCTTCTTAGGAAGAATGACCATGATGGGATCACTCTCTCTCTGTTTTAGAGCAGGCTTCTTAGAAGTTTGCTAATTCAATTGCAGCTCGATGGACCTAAGTTTGGAAAATAAGGAACATGGCTAGATGACTGGCTGAGACTTGTTGATCACTCTAATGAAGATTGAAGGAAGACCATGATGTTGATGAAGACATGATATACTGTTAGGTTTTGCACGATCCTGCTATATGAAGAAGATTCACTTTAGGAAGGATATGATGACTTCATTAGGTTGCTGCCTTGGTGCTTGGTTCGAGGCGCTGATGTACACAATGCCAGATGTGATAGCAGGTCACAGATGGTTCGATGATCATGTCATGGTGGATCACTTTCCGAATGTTCAGAGGGAGCCATGTTCGAGCTCTATGATGATTGGTTCATGAAGATACATCAAATGTAGACTGACAATGTGGAGAGTGATGGTGGACCCCGTCATGATGATGATGCCGTACATAGATGGCTATGTGAGGATCAAAGAAAGCTCGCACGTGTGATGAAGACGATAGAGCCCTGAGAGCTACTATCATAGTAGCTGATGATGGACACTTCTCCCTAGTTGAGAGGGAGCTCCTCCCTGGTTGAGAGGGAGTGACG
Source organism: Pinus taeda (assembly GCA_000404065.3). Lineage (NCBI taxonomy): Eukaryota > Viridiplantae > Streptophyta > Pinopsida > Pinales > Pinaceae > Pinus > Pinus taeda. Next base: position 84,328 of record APFE030638462.1, read on the forward strand.
AATATGGTTCTCTACTTCATGTGTCATGGCCTAGACCAGTACTAACAACTGTAAGTCTTAGTGAAGGCCATGAGGAGAGAATGGCATCTGGAGGATTGGGTAAGCATCTGAGATATATACTCCTTGAGGATTTGGAGTCCAAGATAGGAAGTAGTCTGGTGATCGACACTCTTTGAGGATTTGAAAAGGCATCCAATAGGTAAGAGTAGTCGAAGAGGAAATTCCTTGAGGATGTGTAAATCCAAGACAGGAATGGCCTTAGAAGGACATACCTTGTGAACATCCGGATGGGGTATGTGCCTTGAGAGGTAATGTGGTGCCCCACGTAAAGCTGCCCAACTTTGTGCTCTAATCTATTGAGAGATAGAGCATCTTAGTCAAGACCTTGCTATGTTGACAATGCTGGCTGTATATTGATCATAATGTTGATACTTAAAGATGGCTTACTAATCCGACTCTTCTTATGAGAATGATTCAATGGAAGTACTGTCCTTGTACTTGTGGTCAATTATGGTTACCTCCGTTGTTAATAGGGAGTGTTGAAATGTAACTAGGGTCGGTCTTCATAATTTGTACTTGAGTCATGACTTGATGTAATTATTGATCTACTTGCCAAAAGAAAATGAAAAATTATTTGTAAAAGAAAATTATTATTGTTAAAATGGGTTTCTTGCCCATCATGTTGTGGTCCTAGGTCAAAGCACCCATTGAGTGCTCTAAGGGTCTTGTTGACAAAACAAAAGGTCAAGGTCATGATGTACTAGCCCTTAGAGGGGCCATGTGTCAAGACATATTTTTTTTTTAATGTAAAACGTCATGTCTAGAAGCCTCCAAGTGATGGGTCAGCCAACCCTCCTCATGTCGGTCTAAGGAGGCCTAATTTGCTCTTGAAAAGCTTATTTAAAGAGGAGCTTCACCTCATTTGTGATAGAAAAACATCAAGATCGATCTTTGATTCCAGTGTAGAAGAGGGACATCTAATCCAACAAAGTCTGTGGAAGGAGGAGCGAATTCTGTAGAGCCAAGTGAAGGAGGAAAAATTTGTCGTTGCTGTTCACATGTGCAGATCTGTTGGAGGAACTAGGGTTTCCTCAGTGATTATTTTGCAGAGAATTGGTTGGCTCATCACTTGGGGTTTAGTGTTGGGTCAAAGTCAAGGTCAAGGTCAAGGTCTTGGAATCTTTCATTGAAATTCTATAAGAAGATATTTTTGTGGGTTTTCCTCTCTAGGAGAGGTTTTGGCCCTGGCTAGCAGCCTACACCTGGTGTTCTTGTGTTTGCATTGTGATCTTCTTATAGGCATTTGTCTTGATGATGAACATAATTAAATACTGATGAAAAATGTCCTAATATAAATCACAATATAATGTCGAGACTTGTAGAGAAATCAAATTAAATGTCTACCCTAATTGTCTGCCCTAGATTTCTCGACAATGAAGATGGACACTAGTTACATCTTCAGCACTCCCTCCTAACTAGGGAGGTATTCATAATTGACCACAGGTACATGGACAATACTTCCATTGAAAAGTTCTCATAAGAAGAGTTGGATTGGTAAGCCATCTTGTAAGCATCAACATTATGATCAATATACAACTAACATTGTCAACATAGCAAGGCCTTGACTAACTGGGTCTCTCTCTCAATAGATTAGAGCATAATGTTGGGAGGCTTTATGTGGGACACCACACTACCTCTCAACTTCTCAAGTCACATACCCCATCTAGATGTTCACAAGGTATGTCCTTCTAGGACTATTCTTATCTTGGATTCCCAATCCTCAAAGAATATCGGTGCTCTTCGACCACTCTTGCCTTGGATACCCTGTCAGATCCTTAAAGAGTGTTGGTCATGAGACTACTACCTATCTTGGATTTACAATCCTCAAGGAGTATTGGTCTCAGATGTGTACCCAATCCTTCAGACACTGTTCTCTCCTCATGGCCTTCACTAAGACCTATGACTGTTAGTCTTGGTCTAGTGCATGACACATGAAGCAGAGAACCATATCTATCACTCCCTCTTAACCAGGGAGGAGCTCCCTCTCATCTAGGGAGAAGTGTCCATCATCAATTACTATGATCTCCAAGATCATGACAGTAGCTCTTAGGGTTCTATCATCATCACACGTGCGATCTTTGACCTCTCTGAAAATCACAAATCCCTTCCTCATAAACAACTTTATTCAACAAGACATGGTACACCATCACTTTCCATATCATCAATCTTCATCAATTGATCAACTATTTACAACCTGCTACCTTTCTTGTCAACATTATTCTTTTTGTCAGCATGGTGTACAATGTCATCAAATCCTTTGGACCAAGTTCCAAAGTCAGCGATTCAATTCATGGAATTGAGTCATCATTATTATCTTCCTGTAATGCATCTTCTTAGGTAGCAGAAATATATCGAATATTAGAGTCTTCAGATAGTTCTTCACAAGATGTCATGTCTTGTCTTCATCAACATTCTTCATTATGGTCTTCCTTCAAACATCTAAACAAGCGGAGTCATCTTCATATTAGGCTTACTATGTTAGAGCTTTTGCAACTCCCTCTCAAGTCAACAATTTTTCATACTTTACGGGACCATATTAGATGTTGATCACTATCCTCATGTCTTCATCCAGAAGAGACCAAACAAGTCCATGGCACATCATGCTCATGCAACCAGACATATGCCTGCAACTTTCTCTTCTTGCAAACTGAAAAACATGAGTTAACTAAATCAAAGGAGAATCTCAAAACATACATACCTTTTACTTCAATTGGTCATCTAGTCTTCTTCAAAATACTCCCCATCTTGACGATGAGGCTTCAACATACTGCAACTGTACTGACAAACTTCTAGGAAGCTTGCTCTAAATCTGAGAGAATAGAAAATGTTTACAATATCATCATCGTCCTTTTTCACCAAGTGAATAAATCTCCCCATGAAGTCATTCAGTGGAGGATCCTTGGGTGACTCTCACTAACCAGCGGTTGCATGAGCTTCTTTACTATCATGTGCTAGATGACTACTATAAATGCATCAGGCTTTCGTATAACAAATTTTTCTAGACTATCTTCTTTACCAAGCATTCATATTTTCACGACTATTCTCCTTATGAATCTTACTTCAGATCAAAGAGCCCAAGGATCCAACTAGATTACAAATCTACCATTTTGCAGGGTCCTTATAGTTCCCTCCTCTCACCATGCTTGCCAAAAACAAAGGATCTGCTTTACTTAGCCATCATCTTCCTTTACTTCCTGTACCTGTAGTATTCATTGACAAATACAACCAAGCAAAATATGTGATAACAAAAGCATGATGTCAATCTTTCAATCTAGGGTTTCCATGAAAACTTAGAGAATGTACTCCTAGGGTTTTCAAGTACAAAACCTAGATCTTGGGATGTCATGTTATATTCAATTTATCATCCTCATCTATCTATACAAGAAATCAAGAAATAAGGTTTTGGTAAGGTAATAAGCATGTTAGGGTTTGCGTTTCCATATGATTAGGGCTTTCTACATACCATCTAGGGTTCACAATCCTAGACATCAACAACTTTAAAAAACAACATAAACTACAAACCCTAGAACCATACAACTAACTAACCCTAAAATATTTCATGTTTAACAAATAAACATATTGTACATACAACATGATTACATACCTTTGTCCTTCATGATCATAAAGGCTGCTATAAGGTTTGCTCCAAGATGCCATGATCTTCCTATCAAAACGCGGTTAGACATTTCTTTTGAGACCTTGACTTGCTCCCTCCAAACAATAGTGTTGCTACCCTTGACTTTTATGACAACTTCAGGTCTTCAAGGTGATCTTCTATCACTGCTTGCAGGGAGACTATTCCTTTTCAAAGATCTTTCATTTTTTTAGATCACTGATACAAGATTGTGGTTTCTTCCTTTCTTGAGACAAAGATCTAAGATCTTTGCCAGGATTATCTCTCAACAGATCTTCAACAATATCTATCCTTTGCTACAAGACTTCAAGATGGATCTTGAAGCTTCCCACCATCGTATATAGGAGATCGTTCCTTCAAAAACTTAGAAACAAACTGGTACATAATCACAATTGCCTGTGGCTTCTTCCTCTCTCCACTGTAGGGATATCTGTCCTTAAACGTGTCAGGGAGAATAGGTTTCAAAGACTTGAGATGACCCTATAAGTAGGGCTTTCCAAGACACAAACTTTGAGTTATATATATATGTGTGTGTGTGTGTGCGCGCGCGCTTGGAACAGGTGTCACAAGGTTGGATTTTTGTGTGACTTCTCAAGCTCGAACTTAGTGTATATATGCTATAGGATTGTTGCCTTTTTGACATAAGTTCTTGTCCTCTATATCACTTATGTATGTACAAAAATGCTTGCGTTTCTCCTTTAGATGGATGACAAACTTAATTTGTTCCACAATTTTCTTAATGCACAGGTCTGTAGAAAAGGTCTCGACCTTTTTTTAAGGTGACAGTGAATACATTTAAGCCCACAACTGAGGTAGGAGGCTCGACTCCTTCTCCAGATGACTGAAGCTTCTTTATAATAGGAGTCTCGACTTTCTTTGAATAGGATTGTGGATATACTTTATCCAAAACACTTATGCCCATAACTCTTGATTCCTCTATGGTGACTATAGTGAGCTTAAGGATAAATGACAAGCCTTCTAAACAATTCATTTTTCAATGCCCATGTTTAGAATGGGTCTCAGACTCTCAACCCTTTCACAAGATGACTGTGGCTCATGCCCAGGTCTAAGGAGGCTTGACTCCGTCTCTTATAGTGATTGTCATTACATAATGAATCTTCCAACCAACCCGATAAGTCCTACAAACACTTTGTACTAGCGTGCCTTTCTAACTGATCATAAAGGTTATTCCTTGATTACTATGAGAAACATAAAGTACTCGTAACATGTGAGATTCAGATCTCTGAGATAGCACTAGATTTCAGGGTTCTTTTAGCAATGATTTCAGTCCTTGTAGAATGTGCACAAGGCTTTGATTCTTGGCTTCATGGACTCGACCTTCTTTGGGTGAGAAGATTAGCCTCACGGTCTCTTAAAACAAAGCTGTTAAACTCTTCAAAACCCTCACTCTATTTGCCCAGGACTTCAGTCTTATCACTATAATTAGGGCTTGTAAATAGGCCCAGAATTCAAATCTTTCTTTTTTAGGAGCTCGACTCTATGTAAAAGACTTCCTTTTTCGTCTTTTAATCCTTTGTGATCTCCTTCATGCCCTTATCTATGTGAACCAAGCTCTGATTCCATGTTGAGAAATCTAGGGCAGAGATATATTAGGGTTTTATTACAGATTTCTCTATAACTTTGGCAAGTGCTTGTGATTATTATTACACTATTACATCATCATTATTATGTTTTGTTCATCGTCAAAACAAATGCCAAACAAGAAGATCACAATGTAAAGAGACACCAAAAATAGGCTCCAAGGCAGGGCAAAAGCCACCGAGGGGAAAACACAGAGAATTCTTCTTATAGAATCACATTCAATGAAGATTTCCAACACCTCTAACCAAGACCAAACCATCGAATAAGAACCAGGCCAACCACCCTCTTTTCTGTACTTCACACTTGTGAGATAGGAGAGAGAAACTCGTCCAAGACCAAAACAAGAGAGATATCCTTTTCCACCTTCCTTCTTCTTCACACCTTTGTTCCAACCTCAGAATGCTCAAGAAAGTCGAGTACTTAAGTGTGTCAAAAGAGGTCAAATCCTCTTCTTTTTTTAGGCCTTCTTATGGGTGCACATGCCTCTTCAAGGCTGACACAAGGAGCTGCCCAACCTGATCACCTTGGTGGTTTCTAGACCTTTCAATTACATAATATGTTTCTTTTTCATTGCTACATGAGCCCACAAGGGACTTTACATTATGACTTTGACTTGACTCCCTAGAGCACTCAATGGGTGATTGACCTAAGACCAAAAATCATGGGCAAGAAACCCTATTTACAAAAAAATAATTTTTTCTTTTACTAAAATATATTTTCTCATTCTTTATTTTGACAAGTACAATGATTACATCAAGTCATGATGCAAATTACAATTATGAAGACCGACACTAGTTACATCTTCAGCAGTCAAGGTTTGTGGGAAAGGGTTTCTTGTGATGATAATCAACTAATCCAAGGCTCATGAAACCCTCAAAGACGTCCTCAAGTTGAGGAAGAAGAAATTAAGGTTTCCCTCTTAGGGCAACAACTAGGGTAAGAGATTTTATGGATAAAATTTGAGTGGATGCCCACCAAATCGATAAGTTAGGTAGCCTAGATCTATGTCTTGATGTTTAAACTTTCAAATTACCAAAAAGCCTCTTAAATTTTGCTCCAGGCCCTAGGTTTTCTCCCTAGCCTTAAAAGGACCAAATTTGAGAAGATAAAATTATGGAGAAACTTTAGGTTGATCACCAAAGACTTGGACTGGTTCCTTGTACTGTGGGCATATGGACTCAAGGATGCTCTAGATAAGTCTAATTTGCTGCTAAGGAGGTCGAAATTTGGTGCCTTAGGTATCAAAATTCCAACATTTACCCACTCAACGATAAATGGAGTTTCTTGGGAGAGCTTTTAAAAGATTCACTAATAGGAACATTCATTACATGTTATGCAAGAGTAACATATGCAACATTGATCTAGATAGGCTTCAAAATTTATCTTCAACAAATTAGGGCACAAACTAGCATAATCTAGAAGCAATAGTTCCATCTATTAGACATTCAAAATGATAATATTCAACAAAAAGTAGTTATAGAATAACATGCCATATATCCATCCATTTTCCATAGAATAACTCCAAAGACAATCCACTTACACACATCAAAATGCATTTCAAGAATCTCCAATAGCCAGAAAGAAGCAAATGCGAGTTCCTCAAAAAGGTCAGAAATTTCTAAGTAATGATGATCAAATGAAATGATCTTCAATATATACATGTCCTACTAACTTGAATTAGGCCTATAAGCTCCCAAAACTATAAAATAATGTGAGAAAAATCCTCTAGTCACAGGCCGACCTAGTAACCAATGTGCAAATAAGATAAATCCCCAATAGAAAGGCCAAATTGCTGACGTCAAGTATCCGTGGGCCCTCCTAGGGATTGTGTTGAGGCCTTCTTGTGCCAAATGAAGTGTAGGGGGCCTCTAAAATCATGGCCTAGGGGTTGGCCCCTAGCCTTGTGTGCAAATCATCCTTAGCCCCTCAAAGTGGTTTTGGAGCACAATGTTTGGTTTGATGGGTGTCCATGTGGCTAGATCTCTGTCTCTGCTCCAACATCTTGAGGTCATTGAAGATGGTGCAAGCCCTCCCATGTCTTATTGAACGAGACAAACATTATCTGGGCCTTGAATCAACTGCCACACCATATATACATGTTAATTTGGTTGGGGGCAAACTTGTCCAAGTTCATCATACCATGAATAATGTAGGGAAAAGTCTGGAGGTTGTGGATGTTGAAGGTGCCCATGAATGCAAATGATGCTCTATGAATGTCTAGGGACCAATGGCTCTCAGTACAACACTTGTGGCTATCAATATGATCCTTTGGTGGACTTGGGCCCCAGATAAGCTGCTCAACCCATAATGAAACCACTTGCCAATCACACACAATATCCAGTGTTGCAACTTATGACATTAGGGACATTTAATGATTTTAGCATCCAAGTGAACCAAGCTTGCAAGTAATGGGCAATGTGACACTTTATACAAGGTTCCTCTTCCAAAATTGGGGCCTTAGTCTCGTAATCGTGTTGTCCCTAGGTAGGAGTGGCTAAAAGAAGGCCCTATTAGGCGTCATGTGAATAATAATGACAGAAAGGGATAAGGGGTCTTAAAGCCAAATGCCATGGTCAAAGGGGTGGCAATGATGAGGGATTCCACATATTGTGTGTACAAATGTGAGGAGCGAGCAATCATGGATGCATGAGTTACTCCACCTTTGTTTTTCCACCCCTTTTATTGCCTTTTGCTTTTTATTGATTTTCTTTGTATTACTACTTGACGCTCTAGGAAATGAGAGCAAAATTTGAATGATATATAGCAATGATTACCCCCTTAGTAGTGGGGCAATTCATTGCCCACCAGTGGTTGGGACATGCAAGGGTTTTTTTTTTAATGATGTGAGAGGGCAACATTGGCCACAGGAACTGGGTGATGGCCATATGATAAGGGGCAAAGCTCATGCTTGGCTTTTGCCCACGTGCTAATGTTAATGTCCCGACCATTCTTTTCCATTTTATGATTTTCTTTCCGTTGTTTCTTGCTTGTGGCCATGATATGCTTTTTCTTTTTCTTTTAGCTGCATTAACCTCCTGGGGCAACATTTCCAGGCCCGACCCAGATGTGTGGAAAAGGGGAGGGGGTGTGGTAGATCCTAGTGGACCCATGGTCAAGTGGACTCGGAGAAGGGAAGTGGAATAAGAGTTCGTAATGTGTGGAGGGGAGTGATAAGTATGGAAAGGGAATAGATGGGACACACTATCTCAATCATGGATTCTGAAGTAGTGCCCCTTCCTAAAGCAATAAGCCATTAGAGGTGGTCTCGCTGGACTAGGACAAAAAATTAACCCCCCATTTAAGGTGAAATTATAAGACTACGGCCAAGACCCTTCTTCCTTCCAAGTCGCCCCATAATTCATGCCAAAATTCCCAAATTCAAAGAAGCATAAGCACCCAAATGCAAAATGAATAAAGTACCTTTTAACTAGAAGCCCACCTTCCAACATGTGATCCTAGCAAATGGGCTAGGGTACATATGACTGATGCAGGTGGCGGAGATATGTATGGCACGTCACATTGGCTACATGGTGGCTCTCAGGCGCTGTTGGCTGCTGGCTAGAAAAGATGACTAGGAGAAAAATTCTCCTATGGGATCACCCACTTTTGGTGGGTAACATGGTCAATCTAGCATTTTTGAGATTTATCATAAATGCAGCCAAGTATGTGTGCATATGCATGTATGGGTTCTTAAGATACCTTATAACAATGGGTAACTTGTCCAAAAAATTACATTTACTATGTATGCTAAAACAACTTAAGAGAGCTTATTCATTGTAAAATCTAGCTATTAAATTCCTAAAACTAAAAGGTACAATCCAACTTGAATTATATATCCAGCATATTTTTTCAACATCAAGTAAAATCAATGATGAAATGGAACTACAAAGTTATTGCAGATCAATAAGCTGTAGTGTTTCATTCCATACTAATATAACAGTAGGAAAAACTCTTTCTTTAGTTGTGCATATGTACAAAAGGTTATAGTAGGCCAAAGTGTAACCTAAATAGTGTACGATATCGTTGATCACATGACCAAGGTTGACAGACTGTACCATCATGAGGCCTTTTATGCAACAGTTATCATAAGCAAATCCACATTCAAAACTTTGGATGGAAAGAATATTCAAGGAACCATGAATTCTCACTGTCATCCATGCATACAAATAGTATCAGTAACAGGTCAGCACTTCATGTTTTGTCTTTTTTGCCTCTTCCTTACAAAGTTGTCATTACTGGAACCTGTGTTAGTGTCTTCCAAGACCTCAAGTGTAATAACAGTCAGTTTGATGATAAGCAGTCAATATAAAAATATCATGCTGCCTGATAGTGAGATAGTGATGTTAACATTTATGAACATGTTCCTAAAAGGATGACTAAAATCTTTTTCGGTTGCATCATAGTTAGAAACAGACACAAGCATCATATTAACTTTTAGGAAAAAAACAATCTAGGCTTAAAAGTTAAAACAAATCATAACAGTTGTTTCAAATAGTGTTTGCATGGATCTCACAATATTTACATCCGAAATACAACCTAACTTTTCTACTCATGTCTATTTATTCAGTTTTTCTATGAACTTACCAGGAAAATGCACATTCATGAAGGCAGTGGCCTGCTTTAGATGTGATAAATTAATGTTAGGGTTTTGACATGTTAGATAATTGTTTTAGTCAACTGGTTTTATGAATACGTGCACTGCATAAATTCATATTTTTTAAAAATTATTTGACCCCTCCTTAGGCAGAGGCTTCTGTGTACATGCAAATGTGTATGTTTGAAATTGGGCTTATGGGCTCCTAGTTACGTTGGAGCCTTATATGGTTATTTATTTATTTTGTTTTTCGTTCATCTGTCAACAGACATTAGATTTTTAGCAAGTTCCTTGAGCTAGAAAAGATTTGGAATGATTTGCCAGTCCATTAAAGAAAGTTTCCTTGTTGATAAAACCAAGCCATCTGTTCTTTTCCTCTGACAATGGTTGGTTTCCTATGCTCCACCCCTTCTTTTCCAGGAAACTGGTACAAAACCCTTGGACAGACCACTAAAAATGTCTCCAAGTTGCTTGCTGTATGAAATTTTTAGTGACATGTTTCCTGTGTGTTCCTTGACAGTTTATTGTGCAGATGAGGTGTTTCTGGCCTCAAAATTTGATTTTGAATTGTTTTTGTTAGTGCCACACGACCTATTCTCAAGTACAAAATGACGAAAAAGATTATAAAAACTGAAAACATGAAAAAATTTCACATCTATGAATATTTAACATTGATACTTAACATCTATGAATATTTAACATTGATACTTGAATATGAATAAAAAAATATATGCTGCTTACCTGCTTCCTGGAATTGAAAAGATGGTGATTCTGAACTCACCCATTCACCGTGTTAGTTGACATATCTAGTCACTTAGAAATGGTTGTATGTGGATTAAGGTTGGCAACAATTATTTTTGGAATATATAATTTCAACGTACGTAGCTTGAAATCTGCAAGGATTTTCCTTTATGGTTTGTTTTGTCACAAATGATCCATACGAATATTTTCCATCTTAGCAGACTGCATTGACATTGTGGTTTGCACAGGTAGCACTGGAGGCAGAAGTTACAAACAAGGGAGCCCTTGCATTATATGGAAATTTGGGATTTATCCGTGTAAAAAGGCTCTTTAGATATTACTTGAATGGTGTTGATGCTTTTCGGTTGAAACTATTGTTCCCACGACCTGATTTAGATTCATTGCTTATGCTAAGTGAAGAAAATTATAATATGGAATTGTCTCATCCCATTTCTGAGGGGAGTGGTTATCACTGGGATCAACAGACAAACTGTTGATATTTATAAAGAGAGAGAGAGAGAGTGGCTTTTCTCGAAATACACTTTTGGCAAATTCATTGGTTTTCTTTGTGATGATAGTGCTTACAGCTGCATTGAGACACCCTTTTGGTGCACTCTATGGCTCTTCTTCCAATGACCTTTGCAAAGAATATCATGACATTAAGTTTTGGTTGTGTAGGTTTCAGTAAGATTTCTCTGGAAGATTTAGGGAGTGTATTATAATTTATTGGTCTCCCATAGTTTACCTTAGGAGTTAGGTAAGACACGTTTTCATAGCACCTTCTGAAATCCGCAGGAGATGCTTTATGACGAGTCCATTTAAGAGTTGCTTGTGTGACAACAAATAAATTATTATCCTCCCATCTTTAAACTGGGTTGCCTTAACGTTATGAAAACAGCTACAAAGTCACAATTGCTTTGATTCAAGGATGAAAATAACAAGAGTTATGCATTACTACAGTATCTGGTATCGGTTGAGATTTCATGTTAAAATTCAGTACGACTCATCCGTCTTAAACTGTGTACCTTATGCAATCCCACTGCTAATGGATGCTAACAATCTAGTGCAATAGAGTTCTCTCACCTATCTGTAGTTGTCTTCCACCAGCAGCTTTCATATGCTTGACTATTCTTTCTTTTTAATCTGCATCAATAAATTGTATTTAATTTGATTATGGCTTAATCATGGAATGTTGTACTATAAAACTGATATAATTTAATATCAATTCATGTTATTATTATCATTTATTATGAATACAAATATAGTTCATAGCATTTATCATAGATTATTCATCAAATGTGCATATTGCATATAAAATGGCCCTGGTGTTGTATAAATATGCTTGCAACAGGTTGTGAAGAACATCAATCGTATCATATATATTCAATATCCAGGATTTCAATGCACATGCTGTTAGTGATACCATACTTGGCTACAATGCTTATTTTATAAATGTAACATAGAAAATTATTTCCAGTATCCGTGTCAAATGACAGGAAGCCTGAAAAGGGTCTTTCTTCAGTGATGATAGAGATACATGATCTCTCCATTAGTTTGATAGATAACAGCCTGCAGGACTAATTTGATTCACAGATGCTGTTGTAGCTACAGACTGGTTCAACTTTATGTATGTGTGTTTTTTCAGGTGTCCGTGCATCAGGTATATTGAAATTTAACCATATTTGTCTAAAATACGAGAGTAGAAAGCTGGTCATTAATAATCTTGTTTTGAAATTCAACAGTATGCAAAATTTCCCCCTTTCTGCTGTTCATGGATCTGTCTATAGAATGTTGCTTTTGCTTGGTATTTAGCTTGTCTTGACCAAACTGGAATGCTTATAAATGTCCACATTAGTGCACTCATCTAAGCACAAGTCTCAAATGCACTTTCCAGGGCTGCACCTAGGAATCTAAACCTAAACCTGGCTTTTTAATTGACCCTGGTCAGTTTTGCAATTCCTTTTATACTGGTATGACTTGGTTAGTAGCTTAGTATATATCCTAACCTTAATACTTCCATTTGACAAACCAAATACTGACTATAACATACGGGTGTATAGATATAAATCAGTTTGTTAACAATATGATTGGTTGATGGCTTGATCATAGATTATTATGACCTTCCCGTGGAGCATGTGTATTGGCTTTGTCTGAATTTCTCCTTCGAATTAAATCTGAATCAAAGCTCAATCAAGAATGTGATATAGATTATTTACACATTCCTTTAATAAAGAAATATGAAAAACATGCATGCTAACAATAGATGGTAATGTAAAATAATCGAAGGTTAAGTCTCAGACTGGACCCGAACATTTATAAACCAATGGTTCATAATCTTTATCGGATCTGTGAACCGGGTAAAAGGGGCGCATGTTGCTGAGGCCATAGTGTTCGTGACCGTCGGATCTTACAGGATCTGGATCGAAAGGATATCGGGTTTCAACATGGGAGGAGGTTAAGTCCAAGAACGGACCCGTAGTTTTATACATTGACAGTTTATTTACCCAGTGGGCTCTGTAAAGCCAGTAAAGGTCGCGCATATCTCCGAAGTGATTTTTTTAATGACCATTGGATCACTGGAGGCCTTATCGAATGGCCATCGGGTTGGATAATGGGCGGAGGTTTAGATGTAAGATTTAGGTATAAGGTTTCGGGTTGTTTCAGGTTAATCTTCGTCGAATTAGCCCTTGTTGGTATTTACATTTGTAAAAACATGTAATATATGTAATATTTCTTGTGGTTAATAGAAGGCTCTACTCTTGACCAAAAAAAAACAATAGGTGGTAATGCAAAACCTAGATGCAAAGAACATAATCCCGTATGAGCTTTGAATTTTTCCACAATGTCTAGGTGAAATCTTTGAGTAATTCCCAAGCTTCTAGGAACTCTTTTTAGGCTAAATCCTCAAGAAGACATTTTCCAATTGCAAATTTATTTTGAATTATGTATTCATCTACATAACTCTTTTGATGGCCTTCAACTGCCTTCAAATGATTCCTAATCCTCACAACAATTTCCTCCATGCCTCTTAATCAATTTGGCCCAACTGATTCTAGGGTCATTCCAACTCGATGGAGTGTCAAACAAACCTTATCCCATAAAGTGATTTGAGTGGGATCATGCCAAGTTATGTATGGAAAATATTTTATAAGTAAAGTCAATGAGATATATGTATTCCTTCTACCTGGATTATGTGTTCATGACATACATTTACAACCTGGTTAAGAGCTTGCTTCACTCTTCTAGTTTTCTCATTAGATCACAGATAATAAATTGTACCAGATTTTAGTTGGGTGTCCATAGCTTGAAACCAACTCCCAAGGGTTGGAAATAAACTTAATATCTCTAACCAGGAAATCATCTTAGAGACACCATACAATTCAATGATCAAATCTCATTAGACACACCATACAATTCAACTATCTTTGTATCTCTATCATAAAAATCTCCTTAAACACCATACACTTCAGCTCTCTCTGTATCTGTTAGAAAATATTCGTAAACAAACCATGCAATTGAACTATCTCCTTAATGAAGATCTTGCCAATGTTTGAAGCCTTGTGTGTAGTTCATGTGGGGATAAAAGTGGCAAGTCCATCCATGAACAACATGATGGGGTGATACTTCCTATTTGTGTTGGGAAAACCTATAATGAGATCCATAAAAATATATTTTTATTCATTTTAAAATAAGCAATCATGATTCCTTCTTTAGATTAATTACTCCAGAAGACTTGGAATATAAAGTTATCCATGATGATACAAATATTATATATTAAATGTATGAATAAAAATGGTTGATACAATGAGAATGAGATGCTTGCTTATATACCAAGCATGGAGAGTCATGTCTCATTTAGACATGACTCTTCAACCTAATTACTAATCAACTAATCATTATTTATGATTATTATCATTTACATTATTTTACATTATTTCCTATATATTTATTCATAACAAATCACTACAACAATTCAATGAGATAATGATGTTTCATCCTCACCTCTGGACTTTCCAGACCCTAGGCAACATAGTTTGTGACATTTTCCCACATTTTTGTTATATTCATTGCTTCCTCAATGTTATACTCTTTTCATATCTAGGACAATGTATATAAGGTACATCATAAACTTCTTTCAAATCAAGTTGCCTCATCTCTACATTGGTAGGCACATCAATTTTTCCTACAAACTTGAAGAAGTTTTATTCTAAATTCAAAAGTCTTCGTAATTCTATTGCATACAATTTTTGGCATTTAGAATTTCTTCCATGACTATAGGGAAGTACTCATCATGTGCAACATCTCTCAAGTATTTGTTTTTCCAATTCAATTTCACACAAGCTTATGGTAGTTGCATGTCTTATTATGCAAGTGCATGAACCACTTTGTCCTCATCACCATTGACATGTTCGATTTCAAAGTTACACTCAAATAAATGCAATTTACTTTCATTGTCTTACCTTATGTGTCGATGAGTGAACAAATATTTGAGCTTGTCATATTCATTCCCCAATTTAAATTTTTTGTCCCAAATATAGTCTCCACATCTTCAAGGCAGGAACAACTATGAACTCGAACTCATGAGTAGGATAATTTAGTCCATGGTCCTTTGAGATTTTTGGAATCATAATAGCTAACATGGCGTGCTTACATTAGAATCCCTTTGGTACCTTCAATGCAACCATCTATACGTACAATAAGATCTTTATATGGATTTGGAGCCTTTAGGGTAATACTAATGAACAACTTCTTAAGTTTAAACCTCCACACGTTTAGGTGTTAAGTCAAACTTCCAAGTGATGAAAGATCTAACAATGGGAGCATTCCTAGGAGTAAACCATCTCGACAAAGCTTGAGCCTTCTAAGGACCAACTAGATAATGTGTCTCAAATATTGGACTTGATTTGGACAAAACCCACATTTGGACAATTTGACATACAACTTTGATCTCCTAAAATTTCTACCAAATTACAAGTGCTTTTCATGCTTTTCTTACATGTAGTATAGATCGAAATGTCATTTAAGAAATGAAGAATGAACCCGTTTAGAAATTGTTCAACAATCATATGAAATGACGTCACCAAAAATTCATAGTTCCCATCACATGTTTTATTGTTATCATATAAATATTTTAGATTTCAAATTAAATATGGTAATACCAATCTAGGTCTATCTTAGATAAGACTTCCAACTCCTTTTATTTAATTGAAGAGATCATTAATCCTTGGGAAATGATACTTTCCTTTCTCAATTATCCATAATCATGTCACAACCTTCCAACTACCTCTAATTAATACACAACCCAAGTGTTCCATCCTTTTTCTCTACATAAAGGACTAGTACTCCCATAGATGAAACAATAAGCTTAAGGTAGTCTTTGTTCAACAACATTTATATTTATATTTATATTTCCACAACCTCCAACATACTCATTTACCAGGGAGTCTTTTAACATGGTTGATGTGGAACACAATTCTTCATGTAGCCTTTCTTTAAAAATTTTGGTATCTGCACCGTCGTTTTCTAATTCCATTCTGTAAGAAGTAAAATGATTGATCTTGGACATAAGTTCACCATAAAAATTCATTTCACTTTAGGATAATTCCGAACATTAGGAAACACGAAACACATTCGAGTATCTTGAAAAGATGGGTTAGTTAGTTTTCAAGATTGGGGTCTTTATTGCTTGAAGGGTCTACGACATGTACAAAATAACACATGCAATATTTCCGTGAGTATCTCTTCACCTACATGGAAAATATCTATCAAAGGGAGATATATCATATCATCTTTAGGCATTTCTTGTTCATCCTTCATATCAATGTATTCGTAGCACATTGAGTTATGCCTTATAATCTCTAAGCTTTTGTTGTTTACCTTTAGCGCGTCTATAACAATTGATCTTGGCTTCTCGAGGTAAGAAGCTATTTAGTTAAATCAGGGCATTATATGAATCCATTGGTAAGATATGTATACATACATGATTGGGAACCCACTTATTCCCTTTCCACAACTTGGCACTGGTTTTCTAATTGTTTTTTTGATATTTCTAGCATCTTTAATACCTATTATGCCTTCAACTTGTTTGCACTAACCCAACAATTAACAATTACACATGATATTCCAAAATTATGACTATATCTTAGATTGATCAACACGATTTCATATTGAAAATTGATCTTTCCTTTGTTTTCAACCATTGTAGGATTATGGTCTATTTGTCTATTTCAATGAAAAACATATTCTAAGAGATTAGCTACACAACAAAGTTACCAATATTATGAGAATTATGATCTCAAAATGAGAACCATAGCTCTAAAAATCCATATTTGACCCAAAAACACCCTAAAATGCAAAAATGGTGATGATATCTCTCTCCTCTCTCTCTATATATATATATACACACACACACACACATTTGAGAGTTAAAATTTAAACAATTTTCTAATCATCACATTAAAAACCAAAGATTGTAAGTATATAACATCAGAAAACACTATGACATAAAAGTGTTGATGTTGTATCCCTCATTTTTTTGGGGTGAAAATCCAAACATTTTTCAGCCACAACATTAAATATAAAATATCATAATTATGATTTAAAAAAAAAATGAATACCTAAATCGTAGAGTAGTTTGAGAAAGAGCAATTTCAGCATAAGACAACTTTATCTTTTTTCGAAAACACAATGACATAAAAGTGGTGATGTTGTATCCGTCATTTTTTGGGGTGAAAATCCAAACATTTTTCAGCCACAACATTAAATATAAAATATCATAATTATGATTTAAAAAAAAATGAATAGCTAAATCGGAGAGTAGTTCAAGAAAGATCAATTTTAACATAAGACAACTTTATCTTTTTTCCACCTAACATTAAATTACAATATTTTTTAAAATATAATGTATAAAAAGGTATTAAAAAGCCATTAGTGTGAACAAAATCATACAAACATCCTCTAAAAAAACCAACCATGCAATCAAATTTTTAAATTAAAAAAAAAAATTTAATTTAAAAATAACAATTTAATATTAATTTGTTTTAACATTTTAAGTAATTTTAATATTGTTTAAAAACAAAATTAAAAATAAAACTAAAATGTATTAAACTTTTAAAATAATAGTTTTAAAAAACCATAATTAAAAAAAATAAAATTAAAAAAATATAAAAAAGAATAATTAAAAATAAAAAATAAATAATAAAAAATATCAAAAATAATAAAAGCTAGATAATTTAAAAAATTGAAAAATAAAAAAGATAAAAGGTTAAAAACATTGGAAAAATAAAGAAGATAAAAGGTTAAAAGAAATGAAAAGTAAATAGTTTGTTTGTTTTTATTTATTTAAATTGTAAATGTTGTGGTTGTTTTTTTTTTTTTTTTTTTTTGTTTTTTGTTTTTTTAAAGTTTTTTTCTTTTATATTTGTTTTTTCCTGCTTAGGTAATGTGAGTTTTGAGATCAATGACATGTTTAACTTTTGGTTTTAGTAGTTTTAATCTAAGGCTTTTTAGGCCATCAAAATTATTTGGCGATCGCACTCAGTTTAGGCCATACTAACCCTTAGCATGGGTGAAGTTTTGTCCATTGAGTTTCAAACGAGTGGTTTTATTTCACCACAGAGTGCCTTAATAAAAAACACCATGTTATTTTGCTCTATGCTTCATGACTTTTCCCTCTTAATTTTTAAGAAAAAATGATAATTTTTAATTTTATTTTTTTTTTTTTTTTAAGTGGAAGGTGTTTTTTTTCAATAAAAAATTCTATAAAATCTTTGTTATTTTTTTTAATGTAATTAAATAAATCCATTAATAATTAAAAAAGTTAATAAAATGTCACTTTTTAGATTTAGAAATGAATCTATGTTTATTTTATTTTTAAGGGCTTTATAGTCAAGACCATAATGTCAATTAATTTGTAATTTTAACCTTAAAAAATAAATTACACAAATTTGAACAACATTTGAAAAGCAAACATTTGAAAAAAGTAATTAAAAAAGAAAAGTAAACATATTTTAGGTGTTGATTTTTAAGGTTTTTTTTGTAGTATTTGCCCTTTAATTCCATGGTTGAAAATTGTTGAAATTTTAACACTAAACGAGGATGACGCTGCATCACCACTATTATCACCACTTACATTTTAGTGTTTTATTTTTTCATGTCTTTTATAGTCATAATATTTAGTTTTTAATACCATGATTGGAAATGTTGGAATTTTAACACTAAAATGAAAAAAGAGTGTTGTTGCATCACCATTTTTGCATTTCAACAAGTTTTTCATATTTTTTGTAGTCATAATATTTGGTTTTTAATGCTATGGTTGAAAAATGAGTGATGCTTCATCACCACTTTTGCATTTTAGTGTGTTTTTTCTTGTCTTTTGTTAGTCAAGCTATTTGTTTTTTAATACCACGGTTGAAAAATGTTGGAATTTTTAACACAAATGAAAAAAGGTTGATGCTACATCACCACTTTTTAAAATGAGCATACAAATCGACACTAGATGTGACCTTTAAAAAAAACGATAACTTGATCAAGTTCTCGTTAAGTTGGTAGTTGTATTACACCAACAATGTAAACTTTGAAATGGGAACTGATATTGTTTCCTGTTTCATAGAGATAGCAAAAAAGTGACCCGATTTTGAAAAGGGGTGGTACATAACACATGTTTTTTTAGAGCATAGTTTTTGGCATTTTAAATTTTTTTTTTTTGTTTTGCTTTATGTACATTATGTTTTAGAATGGTAGTAATTATCATGCTAATTTAAAAAAGTGGTAATTCTGCATTAGGCCATTTTTTTAAAAGACCTATTTTTTGACTTAAATTTTCTAATATATGAAATCTAAATAATTATTTTCTAAATTAATAATTTTTTAAGTGGTCTTCTTTTTCATACTTTTTTTTTGGTAGTGAGATTTTTATTGTTTTGCATATTTAAAAAAGAAAGTTGATATTTTGAATTTTCGATATTCTACAGATTTATACATCGTTAATTAATTTTTCAATCCACATGAAATAATTGTCTCTAAAAAACAATAATTTTTAACAAGTGACATAAAAATACCATTTTCAACATAAATATAACTAAAATACTACACATTTTAATAATTTCTTGCTAGAAATGACATGTCAAAACTACAATTTTTATAGGAAAAATTTCACTAATGGTTAAATAATAGTTCTTTTTTCTTATGAATTTCATGTCAAAAAAATAATAATATTGTTTTTTTTTTCAAAAAATAATGATTAACATAAAAATTAATGCAAAAATCACATAATACAAATATTGAACGCATAACAACATTAATTGAGTGCTTATTCTTATCATAAAATGTCAAAATTAAAACATTACAAGTATAACTAATTAATAGTTACAAAAAATGAGCTTAATTTCCAAGCATGACTTAAATTTAATCAACAATGTCACGTAATCCAAACTCTTCGTCTTCATAAGTTTCATCATTGTCTTTTTCCACTATTTTATGCTTCATTTTGCTCATTTTCCTCTTCTAATGGATCTTTGATGTCCGCGAATCTCCCAATGTATGCCTTTCCAATCATTCCGTGTAATGGTGGTTGGGGTTCCTTTGTTTTTTTTGCCACACGTGATTCATTAAAGTCACTTTTCTTCAACCCAATTTCTTGCATTGCATCTAGAAGAAATTGAAGAGCATTAATTCTTTGCTGAATAAAATTGCACTGTATTGGATCTTTTTCAATGACATGCAATTCTTTCTTCTTTTTTGAAAGCAACATGCTAGTGTTGTACCTAATTTATCAAGCACAAAAGAAATAATGAAGTAAATTAGTACAATGACATATAAATTACGAAATGACATATTGAAATTCAATTCCATATAATAAAACTTACCTCGAGCTAGAAAATAAATCCAGAACTCAATTTCCTTCATTTGAAACATATGTCCATAAGATAGTTAATCAATAATTGTAGTTTTGATAAATGTTAACTATCTCTCATTTTGCTTCTTTGTCTTCATATGTTAGTTTTCTTACAACAACATTATAAGTCAGTGTTTTCTTATAACTCTTTCCATCTACCCGATTAAAAATCATAGACATATAGATATCATCTTTTGCTCAACTATCAATATGGATGAACTCACAATCATTTATAAATGGTTGAGTTTCATGATTAAGAAGATTTGACTTTTGCTTGTAACATGGAATAGTAAAAGTTCAATTAATTTGTACCTAAATGAATTTTTTAACATTAATCAAATATACATTTTAAACGTCTTACCATGTAAGTTGCATCCTTAAATTTGTTTTTCCCTTGAAGCTTGATAATAACATTCCCATTTGTGTGTTTGAATGAAATGTCATAATCTCCATAATAGTGATGACGTGATTTTTAGAAATCTCGCAACCACTTTACTAAGAGCTTGATAAGTATAAGGGTCACTATCATAGTCAATGTTTGGAATATTGAAACCATAGGGATATCTGCAATAACTAGGGCATAATCCCTTTTAGGTATGAGTTTAGCGATGTTTTCACAGTCGTCTTGTGTTACTTGATATTGAATAGTGTTGGGTCAAATTCAACATTCTTAAGACGTTGCTTTTTCAGTGTTTCAATTTTAATTTTTTCAATAAAGGTTCTGAAACTATCTGGTGCTCCATTTGCATCAATCTACATCTTTTATGAAATGAGTAAGAGTTGGGTCAAATTCAACATTCTTAAGACGTTGTTTCTTCAATGTTTCGATTTTAATTTTTTCAATAAAGGTTCTGAAACTATCTGGTGCTCCATTTGCATCATTCTACATCTTTTATAAAATAAACAAATATATGTGTAAGTTATAAATAAAAAATAGCATACAGATGAATAAAAACGAATGTATAAATCAATATACTTTTTTAAATGCAAGATAATTTTTTTTTAATGTTGATGTAGAACTTGAATCTGGATAGCTGCGTACATCATCTCCACTATCTTCATTCAATAATTTAACCATTTGTTCTTGAATTTTCATGTAAACATTGTGACTGCATAGGTAAAGTAAAAAAAAGTTAATATAATGATATGTATAACAAATACTGCCAAGAACAACATGTTATATTTAAAAGAAAATTATAATCTAGAAATAAATAAAAATAATTCAACAAACTTACTTTTGAAATTCCTCAGAGATTTTTTCTAATGATAATTCCCCTGACTTCACACGAGATAATATTGTTTTGACAAGTTTTTCATCTTTCACTCCTTGCAATGCTTTCCAAGGTGTGATAGTCATATCTTCTGGAAGTTGTTTCATTTTAGGACTTGATTTATTGTTGCTACATATCAATCGTTTAGACCTTTTGACCTTCTGGTTTTTAATGCCAATGTTCTTGCACATGTTAAAAATTTCATTAATCATTTCCCATATCTCTTGAGTTCTAAATGCCAACTGGAAAATGTTATCAATACCTCTGAATAAATCATAAACTATGCTGCCTTTTGAATTGATTTTCTCTTCAATTTGATAGCCTATTTCCATACAACAATCATTTCGGAAATCTACAGTAACATTTAGCTTATCCCCACCACATTTTTCTTCAAATTTACTATGAATAAATCTAACCCTTTGGATGAAAGTCATAGACATTCTATATTCATTATCTGAATTATGATCTCATGCCACTTTGCTTCTATATCTGATAAGCCAACATAAATGATACATTTTATTGTTTCAAAAGGTGGGTTATTGGGATATTCTACCATCAATTATCTTTGAGCTTCTATAGAATGGTTCCCCCCAAGCACATAATAATTATATTCAAAAAATTTTGACTTATCAAATGTTTCTTTGTTGGGAACTTGAACTAGATCAACAAGAAGCACATAATTAATCACATGAGCATATGGATTGTACTTCATTAATGTCTTCAAGTTGTGAACATGCAGATGGTGTGGCTTTCTAATTTGATATTTACATTGTCTTTCACTTGCCTTATAGATTTGTATGACATTAAGCTGAATTATACGACCCTCAATTAAGTTTTTCTTTGTCAAGTTCTGTCGAATGACATTTTGTTTTGTTTTGATAATGACATCTTCTAAATCAGTGCTTAGTGTAATGATTTCTCTGCTTTATTTTTGAAGTTTCATTAGGTTCTTGACTGTTGGTAATGACCACTTCAAAATGTTCAACTTTAATTTTCTTCCTCATAACATTCTCATCATTAACTGGAACATATTTATTCTCGGGCATTGTTACTTTTGGTATTTTACAACTCGTCTCAGTGCCAATGTCATCTTCAGTAACGACAACATATTCTTCACTGCCAGTTTCAACTTCCTCATCTTCAAAAGTAACTTATCTACCTTTCCTAGATTTATCGACTAGAGGTTTTTATTTTTTATTTTTTTTTATCTGATCCCTTGGATGTAGTTTTGTAGCATCATGAATTACTACATTTTGCTTGTTGCCATATCTTCTTCTGACACTGAGTAAAAACTGTCGACAACTTTCATAATATCATGCTCTATGAAATGAATGTATTCCAACCTAATTGAACAACTTTCAGCAAATTATGCTAAACAAAATATCACATGTCAATAAAAACAAAGCTATAAAAATATAGTGAGATAGTTACAATAACACAAAACGCAAATATAAATAACAATACTTACGATATTTTGTGTCATCTCATTTACGATTTGTTTATACAATTTTGTAGATACCTCTTTCATGTCATACAATGAATATGATAACTGATATTTAATCATTTCATGTGACTTGGGCGGTTTTGTAAGTATGTAAACAACTTCACTGTTCGGTACCGAACACATGTCTATGACCTTTCCCATCACCTCATAAATTCCATTATCATTAGGTATATCAACATATAGATATATCTGTACGTTTTGGTTTTCTCTTTCTTTCACATACCAGACATTTGTTGGCTTTCTCTCTCTTTCACATACTAGACATTTGTTGGAAGTTTCACTTCTTTCGATTTCTTCCAATATAAAATTATCTCCTTATTGTGTGAGGCACTTGAAAGATTTGTAGCCATCAGCTCGGGTGGGGTTCGTTCAACAATGTTTTTTAGAAATCCACCTTTAAGAGACTTTGATCTAGAAATATTCACATAAATCTTCTTTGATGCTATTTTTCTGAAAAAAAAAGACACATATAAATCAGTAAATCACAAAAAATAATAACTTAAATTAATAACGAAAGCGATAAATGATAATTAATTTTGTAAACCATATCAATTAAAAAAAAAAAGAAATTAAAAAAATACAGTGCCTTGTCGCCCCACCTTGAAAATCAGCTGGCCAACCGAGCCGGCCGTTGGGTCTGACTCCCCTACCCCACCCTGGAGGCCCAATTGCTCCCTCCCCCTTGCGGGCCGATTCCGAGAATCAACCCGCCACCCCTCCATTGGGCCACTAGGGTGGGGCACGGTGCCAGGTAGCTAGCGCCACCGCCCTTAACCCATGGGCCTGCTCGGCCACTGTGAGCATTGCCAGGCCCACCATGCCCACTGCGGACGTAGTGGGTAAATTTGGCCCACAAAAAATTAAAAAATAATTAAACTTCATTAAATTTATTTAATTTTAAAATTTGCAAAACAGAAAAATTAACTAACTTTTCAAATGCGAGAATCCTCTATTGAATATGTTGTTGATAGCAATGTAGCTGCTCCACAAATTCACTCCAAGTCTTTTAACGAACCTCGGAAAATTTTGATGTGATGTGCGTAATAGTGATAATGAAATTTATTATATAGGTGAAATTACGTAAACGTTTTACCGTACGGTTAATGTGAGATTAATTTATTTTAAAAAAATTAACATGTTAATTTTGTTATGGTGATATAGGAAACTATGATAAAGTGAATATTATGGAATTGTTTTACAACACAGTGAATGTGGGATTAATTTGTTTAAAAAAAAAAAAAAAACATTCAATTGTCTAGTAAAAATTATAATAGTTATTATTATTAATTAATCTAAGGTAAATATTAGTTTACAATTTTAAATGTAAATATTCATTTCATAAAAAAATTTAATTAAAAATTTTCAATAAAGTATAGAAGAAAATAATGGAGGGAAATACATGAAACAAAATTTTTGGAGGGAAAATTTCATTCTTTAAGCTATATGATATCATTATGAGAGTTTGCATTTGTATCATTCAACCTCTTTTACTTGAAAGGGATGGATTCTTCTGATAGTGAAGTTTCGTTTTGTGAAACATCAATATCTTTGTCGCATAACGACTCTATTCATATTGATAAATATAACATAAATTCTTCCACTATGAATAGAAAGTCAATTCTTCCACTTAGTCTTAATCCTAAGGACTATGAGAGCAACATTGATGAAAGACGAGATGAAGAATTTGAAATAAATAAAGAGTCACGGTTTCCACTTAGTCTTAATCCCAAGGATTATGAGAGCAATAGTGATGAGGAACATGATGAAGAATTTCAAAATAATGGAGTGTCATGATGTCCACTTAATCCTAATCCTATGGACTATGAGAGCAATAATGATGAAGAGCATGATGAAGAATTTCAAAAGAATGGAGTGTCACCACTTAGTCTTAATCCTATGGACTATGAGAGCAGTAGTGATGAAGAGCATGATGACGAATTTCAAAAGAATGGAGTGTCATGGTGTCCACTTAGTTCTAATCCTATGGATTATGAGAGCAACAATGATGAAGAGCATGATGACGAATTTCAAAAGAATGGAGTGTCACGGTGTCTACTTAGTTCTAATCCTACAGACTATGAGAGCAGCAACGATGGAGAGTATGATGAAAAATTTCAAAGGAATGGAGTGTCATGGTGTCCTCTTAGTCTTAACCCTATAGACTATGAGAGCAGCAGTGATGAAAAGCATGATGACGAATTTCAAAAGAATAGTGTCACAGTGTCCACTTATTCCTAATCCTATGGATTATGAGAGCAGTAGTGATGAAGAGCATGATGAAAAATTTCGAAAGAATGGAGTGTCACGGTGTCCTATTAGTCCTAATCCTATGGACTATGAGAGCAGTAGTGACGAAGGATAGGATGAAGCACTTAGTCCTAATCCTAAGGACTATGAGAGTAGCAGTGACAAAGGATAGGATGTAGCATTTTTAGTAAGTAAACAATCACATTTTCGATGTAGTCCTAATTCTATGGACTATGAGAGCAACACTGACAATGCACATGAGGAAGAATATCTAATAAACATAGAGTCAATTTTTCCATTTAGTCCCAATTCTAAGGACTATGGCAATAACACTAAAGAAGGGGAAGATGAAGAATATCCTCCAAGTCAGTATTTGAAAAGCACAGCTGATCATAATGTGGATAACATTCCTCAGAATGATGATGAAAATGCTTATACAAATGATGATCCAATGATGGAGATGTTGCCAAGAAATATTGTATCGAGGAGTAGGAGCAAACATTTTCGTATCGATCCAAGATGTTCTAGTTATACAAGGGGTAGAGTAGAATATCTGATGAGAAAAAGTTCTATTAGCACTCTCATTTCAAGCGAATGCTGTCAAAAAGATTGCTTGGAACATATGGATTTCAAATTTGCATTAGAGAAAAGGAAGAGATATTCGTCAATGAATAAAAGCATGCAAAATTCGTATTTAGTTGGGTGCATGCAATCTACATTGTCAGGGTATGATTATCATATTGGGTCTTTTTTTATCTATATAAAGACTTTTAAAATGTTTCATTCAATGGGTAATTTTCGTCTCTCAAGAATCCAAGAAAATTTGGAAAAAGATCCCACATTTTATTCAGAAGTACGTCATAAACGATAATTTGGGTCATTATCAAATACTACAATGTCATGGATGAAAGATTTCTTTTCAAAGTATGGAGAGTGTATGCCAAATAGAGAGATAATACATATTCCAGATAATTTTTCAAGACGATAAATCTACAACTTATACAAAGAATATGCAGAGGGTTCTGAGGGACATGGTCGGTTTATTACATATCAATATTTTATGAAGGTATGGAAGAAAGAATTCAACAATTTCCGTATTCATAAGAAGACAAGGATGGGGATTTGCAGTACATGTGATTCTCTTAAATAAAAAATGGACAAATGTGAAGGGTCAGAAAGATGTAAGAATTCATAACTTTAACTTTTAAAATTGTATAGTCATTAACTATGAAAACACATTTCTTAATGGATTTCTTTTATGTTGTGTAGATTCAATTGTCAAAGAACTTTAGGAGCATCGCGGACAACAAAAAGTGAAAGGAAAAAGTTGTACCACATTTTGTTCGCACACCCAAAAATTTACAGGAGGAAAATTTTATTCAGTATCACTTGGTTGTATGGTCTTCAATGGGAAAATGTTGCCAAGGGTGTACTTCATAGCTCCAAATATTCATAATGATGCAAATCTGACAATAACCATAATCTATGATGTGATTTCTCATTGGTTTGGTAATCTTCCTGAAGTTTTTGTATCTACAATTGGACAAAACTTTCCATGAAAACAAAATTCAGGTTGTTTTTGGATATCTAAACATGCTTGTTGAATTGAGAATTTTTCAGAAGGCAAAGGTTGGTTTCCTTCTTGTTGGGCACACTCATGACCATATTGATCAGATGTTCATTCGTTTTTCAGTCACATTGAGGAGGAAGGAAGTTGGGAGCTTTCCATCATTAATTGAATGTATTAATAAATCATACATGTGAGAGCCTACTTTTGATGTGTTGGAAGAAACTGTTGACATGCGAAGTTTATTCTGGGATCGCATGGCAAGGAGAAATGCATTGAACAACTTAATGATATTAGCTTCCAACATCAATTTTGCATCAAAAAATTTGATGGGAAAACACTAATGTGGGGCAAGAAGTATTCAACTACTGCAAAATGGGCACCGTCATCAGGTTTGGAATTTTTGAAGTTCATTCTAGATCATCCAATATTTGTATCAAAAATATTGTTATTACAATCAGTTGGTGAAGTTCATAATGCACACAGACAAAATAGAGATATAAATTATTTTGATTCCCTAGAAGAAATTAAAAAAATGTATTAGATATACATATGAGTACTTTGATATCGCTGATTCGGTTTTGTGGGAGTCAATTTTCAATAATCAAAGTGATATCATTTCAACAACAACAAATGAAAATATACCTTTGAAAATTCCATTTATTTGGCCACAAAATGTGTCAAATGAACATGAGGAAATAAACATTGTTGAACATCAACAACCTCAAGGTATTATTAATTTGTCACAGGCAGAGGAAAGAGAGATGTATATTGGTTCTAGAAGATCTCGTGCACAATGTGACGCCATGGAAGACTTTTACAGGGGTTCAATACAAGATATTAAGGAGGGTTGAATGATCGCAGTGCTAGCAGATGGAGATCCCAATGGCTATCCATTCTGGGTTGCTAACGTTATAAAGGTCTTTACAAAAAATAAGGATGTTACAGGTATTGAAGTACATTGGTATGCCACAAATATACACCCATTCAATGGTGTGTATAAGCCAGAGATGGTAGTTGACAAAGAAATTGGCAGAAAGAGAAAAAGAAAGGGTACAAATATAAATCGCTGCCACACACACCTCTTAAAATTGGAGGACGTTGACATACTTGTTTATGATTTCAATTTAAAAAAGAAAGGAACTCTTCGCTTCAAGACGATAGAGATTTTGAAAAGGTTGTTACCAGAGGGAACAATGTTGAGATGGGAGTCTACTGAAACCAGTCGTAGATCTTGTTATCACTTAGAACCACAGTCCACATATGTCCAAAGTTTCATATATATATTTTTTTTTGTTTAAGTGAATAGGTTTCTATGTGTGTCACTTTGAAATTAGAACTTCAAAGAGGTATTGATGTGAGTCCTTGTGAAAAACCGTTAGATACCCTCCATCATTATTGTTTAAGGCATGTCTTGTCTTGTTTGCGTCATTTATATTTTGCGCAGTTTCGCAGCGCAATCTGATTGGCCAATTTAGCTGCGCAATCATTTTTCCACCTTTTCGCAGCGTATCATTTACCAGCCATTTCGTAGCGCGTTTTGTCAATTCATAATTGTCTGCGCTACGAAATCGGGGATTCAGGGTTTTTGCAGCGTGTTTTCTTGAAATGTCAAGTCTGGGGAGATGAGTCATTAAGTCCGTCCACATTTTGTCAGTTGATGTCTTCTCCAGGTCATGATAGGTTATCATTCCACCATCAGGTTTAGGATCACGCACATGACA
>APFE030638464.1:0-16611 GCA_000404065.3 Pinus taeda
ATATATATATACATTGACACAATCATGATCACAACTTAATTACTAGATATCATAAGGTCAAGGTTAAGCGAACTTCCTTTATCCGTGCAATGCATGTACACCATCGAGAACAACAATTCCCAACGTAGTTAAGGAATATGATGCCTCAAATCTATTTACTTTACCTTTCCTGATTACTTTTCTCATGACTGTCCTGCCATCGTCCATTTACACCAATGGATCCAACTAATCCAACTAGTTGTTATACACTTGCCTTCACTGCCCTTATACATGCACTAAGATTCATCCAGGCCTTACATCACTTGTTGGGTTTCATTCAACTCTCCCCGAGCTCCACTAACTTTCCTCTTTTCCCAACCAATTCCCAAGACTCTCAAAGCATAAAAGGAAATACCAAGAAGCAAACAAGAACAAGACCATGAAAACCAATAACAACATGACACCGCAACAAAGTGTCAAGGCCTTGCACTAGACATAAAAAAGATGCAATCAAGCGTAACCAAATCACAAAATACCAAAGCACAAGACTAGAAACAAACACCATGATTCAGTCCCCATGGTTCCCAATGCTTCCAAGGGAAAGCTCAATCTAAGCCTTCTTCAAGATTCTATGGCAATTTCTTTTCCATGCAATCCCTTGCATCATACTGCCATCAACACAAAACTATCAGTGCATAAATAAACATAAAAAATACACTAGTTACCTTACCTTTTTGTACCAAGCATGTTGTTTGCAACTGAACACATCCAAGCCATCTCTCGAGGGACTCCAATCCTTTGCCGGATCCACCTGTAACTAGAGACTAGCTAATATACCTGTCAAGTACATGTTCATGAATCTAGCACGTATCCACATAATGTCAAACAAGATTAAGGTTAAGAATACTTGTTGTATGCAAAGCACTCATTCGTTTAGAATTAGGGTTTCCAAACATAACCAAAGGAATTCTTGTTCAATTCCTTTATTTTACCATTTTCCTTGTTGCAATTGAGGCTTACTGTGTACTATCACATCCCCCAACTGTTAGTTATATAAGCACATCACTTGTTACCTTGTCATGAAAATACCAAGCATGTTTCCTGCAATTGTTCGCACATGTCGATCACATGTTCCAAAGATCAAGACAACATATCTATGAATTTGAAATCAACCTTTACCAAGCTTAATAATCATGGCATACTCAAAATCAACTCACATTAATCAGTCATTAGACATAATACTACAACTGTCACCTGCTACACTCAAGTACATATCAACTGTCTCAACACGTATGTATTAGTACAACCATCTTAAAACAAGATCATTTCAACAATAAATATTATAAGCACATACTCATATTCTGAAATTCATCAAACATTCAACCAACTTGCGAACATACCATGTTAAATAAATCAAATAGACGACATAATATACACCAAATATTCAAACACCAAATAAACGACATAATCAAACATTCAAACACTAATTAGACGACATAAGAAAGCTCATACCTTAATGTACCTCAAGGGAGGCTAGCTTGTCTGCACAATTAATCCATATTAGCATGATATAACTCCACTATATATCAACTCAAACATAAATAAGGTCATGATATCCATTATAATCACTAGCTAATATGTTCACATCATAAGCTCATAAACATTTGTCCTTCATGCATTAAAATCACATATGTACGATTAGTCTAGATTCGTACAACACAATGTCACAATTATATTAGCTCATACTTGAATGTCATAACCCAAACCATCTGCATAGACCAATCCAACTTAGTATGATACATATAACATCAATATATTAATATAATAACCCTAATCATCAAGTTATTGCCATATAACAACAACAAGTTATACATCAAGCTCATCAACAACATACAACCTAATCATCAAGCTAACTATCATATAACAAGAACAAGTTAACCTATAACATACTCAACAACAACCTATAACATAATCATCAAGTTATCTAACATAAAACAATAATAAAAATCCATACAATCACAGGTCAGTAACATTCATGACTATTTGACACATGCATATGACTACACCAATAAGCTAGCATCTATAATGTATGCAACCATAACATCAATAGAATGAAAGGCATACACATAACCATAATGAATATAACAAACCTTAACCTACATACTGCATTCCCAACATATAAACCTGTATGAAGACATGCTCTTGCCTTGAGGTCCAATGCTGCAACTTCACTTTAATGATCTACATCTCCTGCTCTATCTCAGGCAACACATTAGCTCCTAACATACCAATATCATCATGATCACCTAATTTCATACAATGACTTCATAATGCATGTCTGACCTACAATGAAAATGCATGCATAATATCATATAGACATCGACATGCATAAAAAATACATATACAACCATACACTCATGACGATACATTCCACAACAACACCATCGACCTTCATGGAGACATCGATACAACCATGACCAAAACCATTCAAATGCAACAAGCACATGGACTACAAGCATAAGGAACACATATGCAACCAACATGAATGCATGACCAACAAACAACCCATCTAGTCTGAGTGGTGAAACATGCTCTAATACCACTATGTGGTATCAGATATGACCCAAAGAGAGTGCAACCCACACTTATACCAATCTATAACCACCCTCCTCCCACATCTACCAAAGTAACCGGCCAACCGGGGTAAACATGCCATGAGAAGCTACTATGATATGACTCAAATCCTTGGTGACCTTAAGGAAATGGAATCAATGGAAATACAACAAACATACCTTCCACATCAACAACAACACTCCTAAGAGGCATCCCATCCACTCAGGCATCCCGCCCCTGGGTCCCATTGGATTTTTAAACCTCTTGACCTCTAGATGCTATCATGCTATGGGCATGCCAATGTCTAGGGATCTCTGGACGCTCCCATAGGCCTGCATGCCTACGTCCAGGGACTTTTCCCAGTAGACCCGTGCCTGTGTCCGCGGAATTTAAGGCACTTTTCTAGCTCATAATTCTGGCCACTGCCCATAACTTGCTGTAACTTCTAGAATCCATCAAAGACATGATGATAAGACTAATAACCCAAAAATCAACTTCTGGACTAGGCCTAACCATCCCCAACCGAGACTGAAATTTTGTCGAACACTTGGAATTAATGCAATCTACAGGTCTAGGATACAAGACAAAACATGAATGACTGAAAACTCTTATGAAACATGATAAGAAGGATCATCACCTTCTCCCTTGAACTGTTATGACATCAATTAGGTCTTGCATCCATCATTTTAACAATTACAATTAAATACATGAAATAATCGTGACAATAACCAATCACATAACCATTCTTATAACCATCATTAAACCATGAAAATAACAACGATATAACACACATTAAATCCATATATAAACAAGTACAAAAGTAAGAGAACTTAGGTTTTACTAACCATAGGAAAATCTGATGGGTGTGGGACTTCCACGTACCACCCAATTGTAGACATGGTTGAACCAAATATTTCTTTCAGCTAGTCAACCCCATGCCATATTCCAAGCATGAATGTGGGATCTCATGGATAAACCAATCCAAAAGGAACCAAGGGAATCCATAGGTTAAACCATCTCCACCCTCACTAAACCATGATCACACCAAAATTGATGCTCTGATCACAAAACCAAAGCGAACTTGGAATTCCATCTGGAATCCATCACTATCCTTGAGGAATTTTCTATCTCCTTGTCTCTCAAGATTTACTACAATCCAATCCCAGATCACTAGGCCCTAAACCAAGACTAGCCTCTCATGCTTTACCGCAATCCAAACCCAGATCACTAGGCCCTAAACCGAGACTAGCCTCTCATGCTTTACCGCAATCCAAACCCAGATCACTAGGCCCTAAATCGAGACTCCTCCCTTAAGCTTTACCATGTATCCTGCCAAAACTGGTCAAGGGATTCCTGGGCCTTTGGGAATGAACCTTGAGACCATCTCTTCCCTGGATTCCAAAATCCATCCAATAAATCCAAAGCTCAAAATCGAGATAAACATCCCAACACACCATGTCCTTGCTCCAAAACTTGAGCAAAAGCTTGAGTTAAGAGCTTGCCAACTGATCCTGAGAAGCCTTTTTATCAATGAGGCCTCTATTTTCTTCATTTTCCATTATTTTCCTTCCTTCAATTTCCTTCTCACACGCAACTTGTGACCTTTCACCTTACTTTTCTCCTAATTTCCTTTATTTTCATAAATAAATATGCCAAAAAAGACCTTTTTCCTTTTAATGCCTTTTCCTTTGCCTTTTCTAATCTCCTTAGCCATAATAAACCAAAATGAACACCCACACTAGGATTTCCTGCCCAACATTTAGATTGGAATACGTGTCCCTTGACCGTGGTCTTATTTTGCCTTTGTTAACATTTATTACATGGAATTTTCACTAGGGTTGTTACAAACTTATTTTTTATTTCTTGGACATCATGGGTCTGGACCTACTTAGTTGACAGAGGAGTCACATATCACTTTTTAGTTTTAACCATGTACAAAAATTACTTGCAAATGAATTCTTAGAACAAAAAAATAATTGCGGGAACATAAAACAAACATACACAAAGATTTTCCCCTAGATCCCAAAACCTAGACTACCACATTGATTTTTCATTATGTTTATTTCAATGTTACAATACATATATATATACATGTCAAAGAATTCATAAAATCCAATCCACTAACCCTGCATTAAAACATAACAATAGTTCCCTTGACCGGATCTACAAAATACCATGGGCATAAAACCATCATACCCAAAACTATGTGCGAAAACCATGTGCAAAACCGCCCATATATTTTTTTTATTTTATATTTTTATTTTGATTTTTGATTTATTTATGTATTTATTATTTGTTTTATTTTTATTTTTATTTGTTTATTTATATATATATATATATACATATATATAATTTTTTTGGGTCGCTACCTCAAACCCCAAAAAAAATATTCCGGGGCTAGTCGTGGAAAGAATATAACTCATACCCAACATTCTCCCACTTGTTGTTTTCTTTCCACACAGGGGGCCACACGAGTGCATAATCATTGATCCAAGCTTGCAATGCCCATTCTTTCTCTACACCAAGAAAAAATCTTAGTGCTCACAAACTTCGTCAATGCATCTGCAACATTCTTCAAAGTATCCACCATTACCAACAACATATTTTTTTGTTCAACCATATCCCTCACAAAGTGAGACTGAACATCAATGTGCTTTGTCTTTGAATGATAAGCAGGGTTCTTTGCCAAGAAAATTTCACTTTGGCTGTCATAGTTTATCCCTATAACTCGTTGTACCAACCCCATACTTTAACACAATCTCTACAACAAATGGATTCCTTTCTTGCATGAGTGGCTACCATGTATTCAACATTTGTAGTTGAAAGTTCCACTACAGAATGTCTCTTTCTAATCCAACTGACTACTCCTCCAAATAGGTTAAACACATACCCACTTGTAGATCTTCTTCGATCCAGATCTCCAACCTAGTCTGCATCAACAAAGTCATGAATGTCCAAAACTCTGTCCAATCCTAGTCTTCCTTGGTAGCACAAACCATAA
Organism: Pinus taeda; assembly: GCA_000404065.3. Lineage (NCBI taxonomy): Eukaryota > Viridiplantae > Streptophyta > Pinopsida > Pinales > Pinaceae > Pinus > Pinus taeda. The sequence goes on from APFE030638464.1 coordinate 5,594, forward strand.
TCATTGGTGCCACGCAAATACCTAAAGAGCTACTTCACTGTTATCCAATGATCCTTTCCTGGTTTTGACATAAACTTGCTCAATACTTCCACTGCATGTGCAATGTTTGGTTTGGTGCAAACCATTGCATACATTAGGCTACCAGCTGCACTCGAATATGGAACAAAGAAATGTCCTATTCCCGTTCTTATGTCTTGGGAGACTCTTCAGAAGATAAATTTACACCTACATGAATATGAACCTTCACCAGTTTACTATCTTGCATATTAAACCTCACCAATATTGTCTCGACATACTTCTTCTAGTTTAACCAAATCTTCCTCTTTGCCCAATATCGTTTAATTTCCATGCCCAAAATATAGTTTGCAGCACCAAGATCCTTCATGTTGAATTTAGAGGCCAATTGGGTCTTCAAATCCTGGATAATTTCTTCGTCATTTCCAATCAAAAACACATCATCCACATATAAGGCCAAATAAATAACATGGTCACCAATTAATTTAAAATACACACAGTGATCCATTTTACTCCTAGTGAAGCTAAGTTCCCGTATATATGTATCAAAATTTAGATACCATATCCTTGGTGACTATTTTAACCCATACAAAGACTTTTTTTAATGGCATACCGGTTCTTTCTTACCCTTCACTGCAAATCCTTCAAAATGCTTCATGTAAATCTTTTCTTGCAAATCCCAGTGAATAAATGTTGCATTCACATCCATCTATTCTACTTAAAAATCAAAAGCAACAACAACAAATAAAAGTAATCTAATAGAAGCTAACTTGGCAACAGGAGAAAAGATATCATGAAAATCAATTCCCGACACCTGGGAATACCTTCTGCTACCAATCGAGCTTTGTATTTCTCCACCTCGTCTTCTGCATTCATCTTCTTCTTAAACACCCATTTTCTACCAACGGGTTTCCTTCTAGCCGACAACTCCACCAGATCCCTAACCTCATTTTTATCCAAAGATGCCATTTCTTCAACCATGACCTCTTTCTCAATTTTTCCATCCTTTGAATCCAATTCCTCCCTGATAGTTTTGGGATCATCATCAGTAATATATAATGGAAAATTTGAATAGAAAGAAGATGGACTATACCTCTCTGGCTACCTTCTCTCTTGAACTGATCTTCTCAAAATTGGAGTCTATGGCTCTTCATCTTCTGATTCTTGTTTCATTGTAGAATTTGATTCTTCCTCTTTCAATTCAAACTCTGTCTTTTCAGGTTCCTTTGGTAGGAATTCATGTTTAATAACATCCTTCACCTCTCTAAACACCACATCTTGTCTATACACAACCTTGCTTGTTTCTAGGTTCCAAAGCTTATAACCTTTTAAACCATCCTTATACCGAATCAAGATGCACCTTTCAGATTTACTATCTAACTTGGTTCTTTTCTCCTTTGGAACATGTACATATGCATTGCAACTGAATACCCTGAAGTGTGAGAGAGAGGGTTTCTTACCATTCCATGCCTCATGTGGAGTCTTATCCTCAAACATTGATGAAGGTGATATATTAAATAGGTAACATGCAGTATCACTGCCTCTACCTAGAATTCCTGTCCTAACCCGACACCACTGAGCATGCTTCTTGCCTTTTCCATCAACGTCCTATTTATTCTTTTTGCAACTCCATTTTTCTGAGATGTGTATGGAGTAGTATTATTCCATGCTATACCACACTTCTTACATAATTCTTCAAATTCCTTCTTGCAGAACTCTCCACCATTATCTGTCCTCAACACCTTGATCTTCTTCTGTGTTTGATTTTTCACTAGAGCCTTAAATTATTTAAACCCGTCAAAGACTTTAGGTTTCTTCCTAAGGAAATATATCCATGTATTCCTCGAGAAGTCATCTATATATGAGATATAGTACATAGACCTACCTAGTGATGGAACTGACATAGGTCCAAGCACATCACTGTGTACAAGCTCTAATATCTCTTTCGCCCTCTTAGCACCTGAGGGGAAACTTACCGATTCTGCTTCCCATATACAAAATGTTCATAAAAATCAAAATCCAGAGATAAATTAGACATACCTTATACCATACCATTACTATGCAGTATTCAAAGGACCTTCTCCCCAATATTTCCAAGTCTTTGATGCCATAACATGGTCTTTTCTCCAGAGACCACTAGATTTTCTGTTCCACTTTAAGGAACCACAAAATTGTTTCACCCATAAATAATAGTGCTACCCAAAAGCCTATATAGAGTTCCAATACGAAATCTCTACATAAATACCAGTGCTCCCCAAACCATATTGTAGACATCTTTCTCGAACACTGTTTTTACACCTGCACCATCCATCTTGCTTACAGAAATTAGATTCCTGGCCAATGCAAGAATATGCAGAACATCAAGAAGTGTTCTAATCCTTCCACCTTGCAACTTCAGCTTGAATTTCCCCTGTCCGATGATTCTGGCCTTCCTATTATTCCATAAGAAGAAATCACCACCATCACATTTCTCGTACTCCCAAAACCACTCCCTATGGGGAGTGAAGTGAAAAGATGCACTAGAGTCAATCAACCATGCCTCATGATCTACGTGTGTACTTGAAGAAGAAGCCAAGTACACATCCCCACCTTCATCTAAGGTGGTTTTCGCCTCTGTAGAAGGAGCATCATCAAATCCCTTTCATTTCACAGGAGTTGTAGCACCCCCTCCCAGGTCTACCTAAAGTAACCATGCCAATGGGGGTAAACATGAGGATAGATGATAATACAATAAGATTCGACCTCCTATGTCACCTTAAGGAAGTGGAATCGACAAAACATCACTTACAGTCATCCAACATCATCAATAGACCCCACAGAAGACAAGTCAACCACTTAGACAACCTGCCCCTGGGTCTCATTGCTATTCTCAGCTCTTAGGCCCTAGTTGCTGTCATCCTATGGGCAAGGAGCAACCAACAACCTAAATTCACTCTCACAGGCCTGCCTACCTGTGACTATGGTCCATAATTTCCAGTTCTGTGCCAGGGACTTCGAGATTTGAGCCACATTTCTAGCCTAGAGTCTTGGCCTGTGCCCATAACTTATTGTAACTTTTAGAAATCATTAAAAACACAATACGAACTCTGATCAATCAAAATCACCCTTAGGACTAAGCCTGAGCATCCCCAACCAGGACTGACATTCTGTCAAACACTTGGCATCAATGCAACCTATAGGTCTAGGATACAAGACAGAGCATAAATGATTGAAACAACCTATGAAACACAACCAAAAGGATCATATCCTTCTCCATTGAACTACTACATCATCAATTAGGTCTTGCATCCATCCATTTAATAGTTACAAGTAAATATATGAAATAACCATGACATGAACTATTCATTCAACCATGCTTATAACCAACATAAAAACATATAAATATTGGAGATATAACAACCATTAAATCCACATATAAATCAGTGCAAAAGTAACAGAACTTAGCTTTATTAATCATAGGAAAATCCAACCAGGTTCGAGACTTCCACATACCACTTGACCATAAGCATGACTGAACCAAATATCTCTTTCAGCCATGTCTATGGTTAGGTGGTACGTGGAAGTTCCGAACCTGGTCGGATTTACCTATGATTAATAAAAGCTAAGTTATCTTACTTTTGCATTGATTTATATGTGGATTTAATGGCTGTCATATCTCTCATATTTATATGGTTTTATGCTGGTTATAAGCATGGTTGAATCACTAGTTCATGTCATGGTTATTTCATATATTTACTTGTAACTATTAAATGGAACAGTGAAAGACCTAATGATGATGTAGTAGTTCAATGGAGAAGAAGGTGATCCTTTTGGTTATGTTTCATAAGTTGTTTCAGTGATTAATGCTCTGTCTTGTATCCTAGACCTATAGGTTGCATTGATGCCAAGTGTTTGACAAAATGTTAGTCTTGGTTGGGGATGCTCAGGGTTAGTCCTGAGGGCGATTTTGATTGATCAACATTGTTATTGTGTTTTTAATGATTTTTGAAAGTTATAACAAGTTCTAGGATGAGGCCAGGATTCCAGGCTATAAAAGTGGCTCAAATTCCAGAGTCGCTAGCACAAAATTGGAAATTCTGGACCATAGTCGCTAGAAGGCAGGTTTGTGAGAGTGAATTTAGGTTGTTGGTCGCTCCCTTGCCCATAGCATGAGAGCTATTGAGGCCTAAGAGCTGCAGAATAGCAGTGGGAGCCAGGGGCAGACTGTCTGAGTGGCTGACTTGTCTCATGTGGGGTTTGTTGATGATGTTGGATGACTGTAAGTGACGTTAAGTCGATTCCACTTCCGTAAGGTGACATAGGAGGTCAAATCTGATTGTAATATCATCTCTCCTCATGTTTACCCCAGTTGGCATGGTTACTTTAGGTATTGGTACCAGAGCATGGTTACACTCTCTTTGGGTCATATCTGGTGCTACAAATATGGGAGAATGTGTTGGTCATGCATGCATGTCAGTTGCGTGTGTGGATCTTACACTGACATTCCATGTGCTTATTGCACTACATCATATTGATAATGGTAGAAGTAAGGTTATCATGAGTAACTTGATGTCTATTTTATGGAATGCATCGTCATGAGTATATGACTGGCTATACAATTACACGTAACTTGATTACATCCTTGTAAGTTGGGTTGCATTCTTGGTTATTCGATTACATGCATTAGTGTTGTAGGTTGATTACAAGAATTAGTCTTTTATGCTCGACTACACGTGGTTATGTGTATGTGTAGTTGATTAGGCATTTCTTATGCAGGTGGGTAGTTGCATGAGGCAATGTGTCTACTGGAGTATTGGTTGTTGTCATGCATGAGGTCATAGCATGCATTGTTGATATGGCCTTACATTGATGACTACACCCTATTTAGTATGATGATTATGCGCTGAGGCACTTATTGATATATGTCTATATGTTATTATGGTTATGTTGTACATGCATCATGTTGATTTGATGATCTTGCAGACAAGGTATCCTTCCCAAATATGCTAAGGTACGTTGATTTATGGTGATTTGGTTTAGCTGACATAGTATGCCTTGTAGGAAAAAGATCAGATGGCCAACAAGGTGGTAGACTACATATAATCTACCTATGAACCATATGGGTGACATGGCGTGGGTAACTCTTTTGACTTGGCAGACACATTGAGAAGCCTGAAGGAAGAAATAAGGAGTTGCAAAGCATATAATGAAAAAATCATGCAGGCACAAGAGAAACAAGTAGAGGTGAATGCGCTATTACTTCAAAGTTTGTCAGATTTGCAGTGACAGGGACCTCTTCGGATCATCCATGGAAATGAGGATAAAACTAATGGGGCATATGGAAATAGGTCTCATAGTAGGCATATGTCAGATAGATCTGACACTATCAGAGAAGGTAGGTTGGTTGACACTTCAAATAAGAGAGGTACTGGACACATGTATTACTCTAGTTTTGGTTCTGACATACATCACGATCATCATCATTATCATCTGTATAGGGGGAATGATAGGGGATACTTTTTGGATGAGTTCAAGAAGGAAAAGCCACCTACCTTTGATGGAGAGATGAAGAAATCACAAGATGCGAAGGCTTGGTTGCTTGGCATGCGAAAATTCTTTAGATTGCATGATTACTCAGAAAACATGAAATCAAGGGTAGCCCTTTTCAGTATCAAAGGTAAAGTGGATATTTGGTGGGAAGACATGAATAATATCAATGAAATACATGAGGATGAGTTGACTTGGAATTCGTTTGAAAGGCTCTTCAAGAAGAAGTAATTGTCTGAGAGGTATTATAATGACAGAACTAAGGAGTTTTATGAGTTGCGAATGGGTTTTATGATAGATGAGGAGTATACTAATTTTTTTTGGAGTTGTTAAGATATATGCCTTACCTTAGAGAGGAGAAGGTCAAGGTTTAGAGATTCATCAGTGGATTGCTAGTTGCATACAGAGACCACATTGAGTTTGATGAGCTTAGATCATTGGAGGAGGCCATCCAAAATTTGAAGCATTGTTATGAGTAGTTGAAGCACAAAGTTGAGCCCAAGCATGACTTGAAAAGAAATGTGAAAGCTAAAATAAAATGGCGACCAAAGAGAGGAAGACCTCAAGATGCAAGAGAGAAAAATAATGTAGTTCCTTACAAGAAATTCAATACAACTGAGAAGTGACATGGAGAGCAGCAGGCTAAAGACAATGGTAGGGAACCATTGCAGTGTTGGATATGTGGTAAGGATCATCATAAGAGGGATTGTTTGCAGTATCAGTGGTGGTAGATCCCAGATCTACAGTGCTCAGGAGGTGCATACAGTTGGTGATTTTGGTCATAACATTCTTCATATTTATGCAGATTTGGACAATAGGCAAGTAGATCATTAGGCATCGACCATTGAGATGGACGGTAAGATTTGTGATCAAGTTGTTTATATTTTTATTGATCCCGGATCTAACTATAGTTATATTAATCCTGACCTGGTGGATAAGTGTGGTTTGAGAAAAGAAGTGCATACAAAATCTTGGTTGGTACAGTTGGCTACTGGTACAAAGAAGTGAGTTCACCATTGGATAAGAGCTTGTGCATTTGAGTTAAATGGTATGCCTACATTAACACATTTGAATGTATTTCCATTGGGACTGTATAGTATGATTTTGGGTATGGATTGGCTATACCTTCACAGAACCAAAGTGGATTTCTTCGACAAGGCCATTGAGCGAGTGGATGATAGTGGGGAAAAGAGGACCTTGCAGGGAAAGAAGAAGCCTACATCAATGAGGATGGTCACCACTATGCAGGCTAAGCATAGTTGTAGAAAAGGTTATGTGATGTTTACAGTGCACATTTCCAGTGACAAGGGTAAGGAGTTTAAGGATGCTGATGTGTTGAACATGTACTTAGTATTGCAGCAGTTTCCAAATGTATTCCTTGAGGAAATTTTAGAGTTTCCACCTCACATGGAGGTATAATTTTCTATTGAGTTAGTTCCAGGGGTAGCTCCAACATCGAAAGCACCTTACAGGATGAGCGCACTTGAGTTGGTAGAGTTGAAGTTGCAGCTAAGGAAATGTTGGACAAAGGATACATCAGACCTAGTGTATCACCTTGGGCCGCACCATTGTTATTCATAAAGAAGAAATATGGCAATCTTAGATTGTGCATTGATTACAAGCAACTGAATAAGGTAACGATCAAGAACATGTACCCTTTACCGAGGATTGATGAAATTTTTGATCAGCTAAAGGGAGAAACATTGTTCTCTAAGATCAACTTGAGATCGGGATACCATCAGGTACACATCAAGGAAGAGGATATCTTCAGGACTGTGTTTAGTACTAGGTATAGGTGTTATGAGTTTGTTGTTGTTCCATTCGGTTTGACTAATGCTCCAAATACATTCATGTGTTTGACGAATAGTGTGTTGCGTCCTTATTTGGACAAGTTTGTTATTGTATTCATCGATGACATACTGGTATATTCTAAGAATGAGGAAGAACATTCCAAACATTTAGCAGAAGTGTTGAGATTGCTAAGAGAGCATTAATTGTATGCTAAAATAAGCAAGTGCAGCTTCATTCAGGCTAAGTTACATTACTTGGGACATGTTGTCTCCAAGGAAGGCATAACAGTAGATCCAGAAAAGATAAGGGCCATCATGGAATGGGCAGCTCCTAAGAATGTAGATGATATGAGATCATTTATGGGATTGACAGGTTACTACAGGAGGTTCATCAGGAACTTATCACGCATTTCATATCCTATCACATCATTGTAGTGGAAACGTAAGAAGTTTGAATGGACGGTGGAATGTGAAGATAATTTTGAGCAACTTAAGCAGATGTTGACACATGCACCGATGCTAAAGATTACAGATCTAGACCAGGAGTTTGTTGTGTGTACATATGCTTGCAAAAGGGGATTTGGTGGAGTTCTCATGCAAGAAGGACAATTAGTGTGCTATGAGTCACAAAAATTGAATGAGCATGAGCAGAACTATTCGACGCATGATTTTGAGCTAGTAATGATTATACATGCATTGAAGATGTGGAGATATTATCTTTTGGGTAGGAGGTTCACATTGATGAGCGATCAGAGTGGGTTGAGGTATTTGTTTGACCAACTAAATCTAAAAGCCATGGAAGCTAGACGGTTGGCCACCCTCAGTGAGTTTGACTTTGAGATCAGATACATCAAAGGGAGGGAGAATCAGGTTGCAAATGCTCTTAGCAAGAAGTTACATGTAAATCATATAGCAGCTATAAGCTCTTATGGGACAAAGTTACAGGATAGGATTTTGCAGGAAGGTCAGCGGGATGACAAATACATGGAGATTATGCATAGGTTACACCAGAGTATAGGTACAGGTACATGTGATCAGGATGCCGACTATCATCTCATGATAGATGACTTGGTGAGGTTTCAAGACAGGATCTATGTGTTGAATTGCAGTGAGCTCAAGAAGCTTATCTTGAGGGAGTTTCATGTGAAACTATATTCGAGTCATCCAGGATATCAGAAGTCATTGGCGGTGGTAAATAAGTTCTGCTATTGGTCAAATCTGAAGAAAGAAGCAGTTGAGCTTGTGGCTATATGATTAGATTGTCAGCAAGTAAAGGCGAAGTGCAAGCATCTAGGTGGTCTACTACAACCTATAACAATTCTGGAATGGAAATGGGAGGTCATTTCCATGGATTTCATCACAGGTCTTCCGAGGAAAGTGACGCAACATGATAAAATTATGGCAGTGGTTGAAAAGTTGAGCAAGGTAGCTCACTTCATTCTGGTAAAGACTACATATTCAACTAGTGACGTAGCATAGGTGTTCATTAGAGAGATAGTGAGACTACATGGTGTTTCAAAGAGGATTGTGTCAGACAAGGATGTAAAGTTTACTTCCATGTTTTGGAAGGAGCTATTTGCAGGCTTGGGTACAGAGTTGGCCTTCAACACAACTTATCATCCACAGATAGACGGTCAGACATAGAGGGTCAACATGATCTTGGAAGATATGTTGATAATGTATGTGATGCACCAACAGAGGAAATGGGGAGAGTATCTACCATTGGTTGGGTTCGCATACAACAATGGTTATCAAGAGTCATTGAGGATGAGTCATTTCGAGGAATTGTATAGGCAAAGTTGTAACACTCCCATCAGATGGAGTGATCTAGTGAATAGGGTACTTATTGTATCAGACATGTTGATGGATATGGAGCAGGAGATGTAAGTTATAAAGAAGAATCTCAAGGCATCACAAGATAGACACAAGAGTTATGCAGATCAACACAGGGTGTTCAAAGAGTTTCAGGTTGGGGACCATATGTATTTGCACTTCAAGCCCAAGAAATATCTTTGAGGATTTGTTCATGTGCCAAGCTAGCACCACAGTATTGTAGGCCTTTTGAGATCCTTGAGAGGATTGGACCAGTGGCATATCGACTTGCATTGCCTCCAACAGTGAAAGTCAATGTTGTTTTCCATATTTCATTGCTTAAGAAGTATATAAAGGATGTTGATCATGTTATTGGTTGGTCTTTATTGCAGGTGTAGCAAGAAGGATAGTTCCATCTAGAGCCTCAGTGCATACTGCAAAGAAAACATCTCATGCTCAGGAACAGAACCATAGAACAAGTTAAAGTGTAGTGGAAGCACTTTGGGCCTGAAGAAGCTACATGGGAGATGGCGGATTAGATGCGGGCCCTATATCCTTCATTGTTTTCTGGTTGAGGCAAAGCGATTTTGGTTTGATGTCGATTTATGTTTGGAATATGTTTTGCTGATGTTTTAGATATTTGTATATGTATATGTATATGGATGTAAATAACACCATGAGCTAAGTTATAAAGCTCCAATAAGAGGTATGGTTTTTATCTTGTCATGTTGTCATGATGTTTTTATTTTGAGCAAGTTCTCCATTGTAAATACTGCAACGAGCTAAGTTATAAAGCTCCATAGGCAGTATGTTTGCTTTTCAGCGGTTTTACTGAGGTCTTGGTGTGGTTTAACATCAAGGATGGTGTTCCCCAAGGGGGAGGGTTTTGTAACAACCCTAGTGAAAAATATCATATAATAAAAGTTAAAAAAGGAAAAATATGACCACGGTTAAGGGACACTTATTCCAAGATGAATGTTGGGAAGATATATCCTAGTGGGAATCACTAGATGTGTGTTTTGGCTAAGGAAAATTGGCAAAGGCAAAAAGGCATTTTTGGAACATTTATTTATGAAAATAATGAAAATTAGGAGGAAAAGGAGGTGAAAGGTCACAGGTTGCAAGTGAGGAGGAAATTGAAGTTAAATAATGGAAAATGAAGAAATTAGAGGCCTCATACATAAAAATCCTTCTGAGGATCAGTTCATGGCTTTTGTCAGTTCAAGTTTGGAGTTCTCTCATTATTCTCTCTCTCTCTCTCTCACTCTCTTGGTCATTTAGAGTTTTCTTAGTGCACTCTAGTTTGGAGAAAGGAAAGGAAAAGCAAGCAAAGGAAATGAAGGCAAGCAATGATCAAGGAAAGGAAATCAAGATCAAGCAGCTTCAGTAGGAATACTTGTAGGTAACCTTTTGCATGTGTGATTTCCTAGCTATAGGTTTTAACCCCGTACAAAAATTACCTGCATACGAATTCTAAAACACATAAAATACATATACACAAAGATTTTCCCATGGATCCCAAAACCGGGACTACCAGCTTGATTTTTCATTATGTTTCTTTCAAATGTTACAATACATATTTATACATGCCGAAGCATCCAATACCATGGACCGAAAACCATCGCGTCCAATACCATGGATCGAAGACCATCGTGTCCAAAAAACATGTGCGAAAATCATGCAAAAAACCATAGGTGGGTTTGCCCAACCTAACATAGGTTCCAAAACCAAAATTTTCCGTGGCGCTGCCCCAAACCCCATAAAGTGGGGTTACAGGTACACCTCAAACCCCATGTGACCCCCCCTCTAACCCCCCAGTTAACTACGTGGGCTAGTCATGGAAAGAATATAACACAACCCAACATTCTCCCACTT
>APFE030638464.1:17997-28590 GCA_000404065.3 Pinus taeda
GTTTTCGCCTCTGCAGAAGGAGCATCATCAGATCCCTTTCCTTTATCAAGAGCTTTAGATTTATAGTCCCTTTTGTAGTGCCCTTCCTTTCTGCATTTCCAGCACACCACCTTTATAGGTTTTCCCGGAGATTTAGATCTCCCTCTAGATTTATATCTCCCACTCGATGACTTATTTTTGTTTCTATTCTGGGACCGTCCTAGTACAGACAAGGCATCACCATTCTGGCTCTCCATATTTTTCCATCTCATCTCCTCCGTCAGCAAGGCTGAGACTATTTCATCAAACTGCAAGGCAGTTGTATTGCTACCTATTGTAATAACCAGACTATCCCATGATTCTGGTAGAGAACACAACAACTGATGCACTGATCTTCATCTGAAATTTTAATATCAACAGATGCTAACTGACTTACCTCAATATTAAATGTGTTCAAATTCTCTGTCACCAAGTCTCCATCTTTCATCCTCAGGTTATACAGCTTTTTCCGCAGGAACAGTCTATTCACCAGAGACTTATATTGGTACAAAGTCCCTAACTTGTCCCACAAAGCCTTCGCGGTGGCTTCCCCTAATACATTCAGCAATACTGAATTTGAGACACACAATCATATTGTGCTCTTTGCCTTCATATCCAACTTCTTCCATTCTTCATCGGACACTCCCGTTGGTTTAGTACCCGGATCTACCGTGATCCACTGATCTTTATCCACCAACAGATCCTCCATCTTGAGTTTCCACAACCCAAAACTCTGACCATTAAATTTCTCGATCTCTATATTTCCACTGCTTGCCATTTTCTTTCACCACTAGAATCGATCTCACAGATCTCCCACTGAATAAGGTCTACCATAGGCCCGAGCAAAACCCCTCAGCAACAAAGGCGTCCCCTTGAAGCTAAAACAACTCTGATACCAAATGTAGGTTTTAACCCCATACTAAAATTACTTGCATACGAATTCTAAAACACATAAAATAAACAATGCGAGAGCATAACACATAAAACACATATACACAAAGATTTTCCCCTAGATCCCAAAACCAGGACTACCAGCCTGATTTTTCATTATGTTCCTTTCAATGTTACAATACATATTTATACATGCCGAAGAATCCAATACCATGGACTGAAAACCATTGCGTCCAATACCATGGACCGAAGACCATCACATCCATAAAACTTGTGCGAAAATCATGCACAAAACCATAGGTGGGTCTTCCCAACCTGACATAGTTTCCAAAACCAAAATTTTTCGGGGCGTTGCCCCAGACCCAATAAAGTGGGGTTACGGGTATGCCTCAAACCCCATGTGACCCCCCATCTAACCCCCCGACTAACTACGTGGGCTAGTCGTGGAAAGAATATAACACAACCCAACACTAGCTGGTTTGGATATTCATGGCTTTGCATGTTGGTGTATGGTTCTCTTGTTGTCGGTGGCATGGTTTTGCTAGGTAATGAAAGTGGATTTCAGCCTAGCCTAGCCTCTTTCCATTTTCCATGGTATGTTGGGATGTTGATTTCGGTTTTAGAACTTTGGAATTACTGGATGGATTTCGGAGTCCGGGGTGGAGGTGGTCTCAAAGTTCATTCCCAAAGGCCTAGGAATCCCTTGACCATTTTGGTGGGATACAAGGTAAATCTTGAGGGAGTAGTATTGGTTTAGGGCCTAGTGATCCAGGTTTGGATTGTGGTAAAGCCTGTGAGACAAGGAGACATAAAATTCCTCAAGGATAGTGATGGATTTCAGATGGCATTCCAAAATCTGTTCGGTTGTGATCAGAGCACCAATTTTGGTGTTATCACGGTTTGGTGAGGGTGGAGGTGGTTTAACCTCTGGATTCCCTTGATTGTTCTTTGATTGGTTGTTCTATGAGATCCCACATTCATGCTTGGAATATGGCACAGGGGTGACTAGCTGAAAGAGAGATTTGGTTCAACCATGTCTATGGTTAGGTGGTACGTGGAAGTCTCGAACCTAGTCAGATTTGCCTATTATTAATAAAAGCCAAGTTCTCTTACTTTTGTACTGATTTATATATGGATTTAATGGTTGTCATATCTCTGATATTTACATGTATTTAATGTTGGTTATAAGCATGGTTGTTTGACTGGTTTATGTCATGGCTATTTCATGTATTTACTTGTAACTGTTAAATGGATGGATGCAAGACCTAATTAATGATCTAGTAGTTCAATGGAGAAGGAGGTGATCCTTCTGATGATGTTTCATAACTTACTTCAGTGATTTATGCTCTGTCTTGTATCCTAGACCTGTAGGTTGCATTAATGCCAAGTGTTTGACAGAATGTCAGTTTCGGTTGGGGATGCTTAGGCCTAGTCCTGAGGGTGATTTTTGATTGATAAACATGGTTATAATGTTTTTAATGATTTTTTAAAGTTACAACATGTCCTTGGCAGAGACTAGGATTCTGGGCTAGAAAAGTGGCTCAAAGCCCAGAGTCGCTGGCACAAAACTGGAAATTCTGGACCACAGTCGATGGCAGGTAGGCCTGTAAGAGCGACTTTAGGTTGCTGGTTGCTCCCTTGCCCATGGCATGAGAGTGAATGAGTCCTAAGAGTTGCAAAATAAAAGTGGGACCTAGGGACAAGATGTTTGAGTTGCTGACTTATCTCCCAAGGGGTCTGTGGATGATGTGGGATGACTCTATGTGATGTTTCGTCAATTCCACTTCCTTAAGGTGACATACGAGGTTGAATCTGATTGTAGTAGCATCTCTCCTAATGTTTACCCTGGTTGGCATGGTTACTTTGGGTAGACCTAGGAGGGGTTGTTACAAGAGTTTTAGATTTACAATCATCTTTGTAGTGCCCTTCTTTTCCACATTTCCAACATACCTTTATAGGTTTTCCTGGAGATTTAGATCTCCCAATTGAGGACTTATTTCTGTTTCTATTCTAGGGCCTTTCTCTTACAAACAAGGCATCTCCTTTTTGGCTATCCATATTTTTCCGTATCATCTATTTCGACAGCAAGGATTAGACTATTTCATCAAACTTGAAGGTAGTTGTATTGCTAACTATAGCAACAACCAGACTATCCCACGAACTTGGTGGAGAATGCAGCAAACTAATGCACTTATCTTCATCTAAAATTTTTATATCAACAAATAAAACCTGACTTACCACAATATTAAAGGCATTTCGATTCTCTGTCTCTGAGTATCCATCCTTCATCCTATGGTTATACAACTTTTTCCACGGGAACAGTTTGTTCACCATAGACTTAGATTTGTACAAAGTCCCTAACTTTTCCCACAAAGCCTTCATCATAGCTTCCCTTGATACATTCAACAATACTAAATCTGAGAGACACAATCATATTGTTCTCTTCACCTTCCAATCTAAATTCACCTAATCTTCTTCCGACATTCCTGTTGGTACTGTGATTGGATCTACAACAATCCACTGATCTTAGTCCACCAATAGATCCTCCATATTGTGTTGAAAATAACAACAATAAATCATAAAAATAGAATCCAGAAATTCGTGTTTAATTTGTCCTTGAATTAAAATTCGAATTCTATTCTCATAGCAACTTAAAATTAGTTAATTAAATTTATTAAAATTACTTAACTTAGGAATTTCGAGTTGGAAGTCTTTCTGAAGTCATGTATATGTTATCCCTACACTATAGGGGTCCCGGATGAGTTAAGTATGAGTTGTAATTAGTTAACTCAGTTTACTGAGTTAAGTCCAGTTAAATTAGTTCCAAACTATTTGAGGAACTAATAGTGAGTTAACAGTCAGTTGATGCATTAGTGCACTCAACTAGTACTACTCTAGTTAAATGGATATTTACTCATCAGAAACTCATGCATGTCGACTCTCAGAGAGATCTAATTGAGACTAGAGTGTAGGGGAAATGTACTATTTTTTTTAGATTTTTCTGAGTTGCACTAATAGTGCATGAATTTAGGAATCGATCCTTAAGGGATTGCACAATTTTTAGAGGTTTTATTTCCCTTTAAATACAAGCTATCCTCCATAGGAATTATGCATTGGAATAGAGGCTTGGAGAGCTTGTGAAGAGGCTAAGATTTGGCATTGGTCTTGCTTATGAGTTGGATATTGAATTTACTGAGTGTTGGGATTGTTCTAGAGAGAACAAGCATCGTAATTTCATCTTGATTTTCCGGATTAATACAATTTAGTAGTGGGGTTTTGAGCTGTGGCTTTCCCTAGATATTTTTTGTGTTATGTGCCCTTGATGTTCTTCCTCTTGTTGATTATTGTTTTCTCAATATTTATGGGCTTCCGCTGTAAAGAGTAGAAGTAGATTCTTGTCTCTTGTTTGAGTAGATTACATGAGCTTTTGAATCTACAAGATTTTATACATGGTATCAGAGTTGAGAAAAATATGCTAAAGGAGATTTTGAAGTTTTGAGTTCTGGGTTATAGGTGAAATTCAAATTTGCAATACATACTTTAGGATCGACAGATGGTGTTTTACGGTTTGCGCTCGAGTATGCCTTGGATGGCAGCTTGAATTATATAGTGGGAAGGATAAGATGGAGGCTGTGTTGGAGGATAATGGCTTGAAGGAATTCATTGATCAAGACATTCCTAAGCCACTAGCATTGGATGCTCATAATCTGGCCGAATGGAAGAAGTACGTGGCAAGGGCGAGGCAGATAATCCTTCAGGGATTTCAAGACCACATTGTCTCGAGTCTCCATGGGAAGGAAACTCTGCATGCTATGTGGAAAGAATTGAAGGACCTTTTCCAGAATAGCAGTGACCAAAGGAAGTTGGCACTAAAAGATAAACTTCGAAAAATCAAGATGGAGGCAGGCGACTCAATTCCAAATTACTTGACCAAGTTCACTCAATGCAAGGATGAACTTGGAAGTGTTGGAATCATGGTTGCCGAGGAGGATATGGTGAGTCTTTCTCTTCTTGGACTCCCAAAGAGTTGGCATAGTTATCAGGACTCTGTCAATGGTGAGGAGAAGCTGCTGGATTGGGAACGACTATGGTCATATTTGATGCAGGATGAGATTAGGAGGAACACCAGAGATGGGACCTCTTCCAAGGAACTGGAAGAGGATTTTGCCTTAGTGAGTAAGGCAAAGTGGGCCAAGGGAAATAAGTCCCAAGGCTAGGAGGGAGGAAATAAGATAGACTTGATGAAAGTCAAGTGTTTTCACTGTCACGAGCACTATGCCAAGAATTTCCCACAGAAGAAAGAAAGAAAGAAGGAATTGACTGTAGGAGCAGCAGGTGAAGCTCTAGCTTCAAGATTCAAACTTGATTTCTCTCTCATTGCATGCATGGCTGACACTGCCATGGGAGGCATGTGGTATCTTGATAGCGGTGCCTCATTCCATATGACAGGGAATAAATATCTCTTTAGTGATTTTGATGAGAAAGACCTCAAGCAGAGCATAGAATTTGGAGATGACGAGAGGTATAGAGCTACCGGGATCGATACAGTTACCTTTTAGAGGGAGTATGGCTCCCCTCTCAGGATCACAAATGTGATGTATGTTCCAGGACTAAAGAAGAATATTGTTTCAGTCACAGTATTGGAAGACTGTGGCTATGATGTGGTTTTTAGTAAGGGAAAGCTTTTCCTTAGGCACATCACCACGGGATAGGTGAAACTAATTGGTGCATGGGTCAAGAACCTGTATGCTCTTGAGGTTCAAGATGCATGCAAAGCCTTGAGAAGCAAGGCAAAGGTCAGAGACTTGGTGGTTGAGAGGGAGAGTAAATTACCTCTCAACATGCAGCCCTAGAAGAAGCCTCTGAAGCAACTTTGGGAAGTTGTGGAGCGGACACAATTTTAGAAGCTGAGAGGAGACCGAGTGGAGAGATCCATTAAAGTAGAGAAGAAGTATTATCAGAAGCAGTCTCAAACAATTGTGGAGAATCCGGGAGGAGATCGAGTGGAGGCATCTAGTCATGAAGAGACCTTCAGTAGGGGGAAATTTCAAGCCATGTGGGTAGAGGGATCACATGCAACCATACCTCCAGGGGTGAGGTGGGGCGATGTGAAGTGATATTCCCAAGAGGGTTGAAATTGGGCAGGGTCCATTGAGTGGTTTTATCTCATGGATTTTACTTTGCTACGGGAGCCAAAAGTACATAATAGCGGGAGGAATTAGTGGAATTGATGCAGTTAGAGATCAAAGTGACAGAGGCTAGAGCAGTCAGATACTGAAGAAGCATAGAGAGGGTTGACAACAATGCAGAAAGGAAAAGTCAACAGAATCACAGAGTTTTCAGTCGACAAAGGCAATAACAATCAGAGACTTTGATGACAGAGTAATCATTATGATTCAGGTTGGATGTTTTCTATTTCTACAGTTGTTGGAGCAACAACACTAGAGAGAAGTGTTACATGCAGAACATTCCAAAGGTTCAGGATTTGGATCAAGTTGGATTCCTTTATTGTTGAGAGGGAGCGTTGAAAATAACAACAAGAAATGACAAAAATAGAATACAAAATTTTGAGTTTAATTTGTCCTTGAATTAAAATGATAATTAAAATTCGAATTCTATTCTGATAGCAACTTAAAATTAGTTAATTAAGTTTATTAATCTTACTTAATTTAGGAATTTTGAGTTGGAAGTCTTTATGAAGTCATGTATATGTTCTCCCTATATTTTAGGGGTCCAGAATGATTTAAGTATGAGTTTTAATTAGTTAACATAGTTTACTGAGTTAAGTCCAATTAAACTAGTTCCAAACTGTTTGAGGAACTAATAGTGAGTTAACAGTCAGTTGATGCATTAGTGCACTCAACTAGTGCTACTCTAGTTAACCGAATATTTACTCATCAGAAACTCATGCATGTTGATTCTGAGAAAGACCCGATTGAGACTAGAGTGCAAGGACAATTTACTATTTGTTTTAGATTTTTCTGAGTTGCATTGATAGTGCATGCATTCAAGAACTGATGCTTAAGGGATTGCACATTTTTTAGAGGCTTTATTTCCCTTTAAATACAAGCTATCCTCCATAGGAATTACGCATTGGAATAAAGAATTGGAGAGCTTGTGAAGAGGATAATATTTGGCCTTGAGTTTGCTTATGAGTTGGAGATTGAATTTTCCGAGTGCTAGGATTGTTCTAGAGAGAACAAGCATTGTAATTTCATCTTGATTTTCCAGATTAATACAATTTACTAGTGGGATTCGAGGTGTGACTTTCCCCGGATAATTTTTTGTGTTATGTGCCCTTAATGTTCTCCCTCTTGTCGATTATTGTTTTCTCGATATTTATGGGCTTCCGCTGTAAAGAGTAGAAGTAGATTCTTGTCTCTTCTTTGAGTAGATTACACAAGCTTGTGAATCTACATTATTTTCTACATGGTATCAGAGCTGAGAACAAT
The DNA here is from genome assembly GCA_000404065.3 of Pinus taeda. NCBI lineage: Eukaryota > Viridiplantae > Streptophyta > Pinopsida > Pinales > Pinaceae > Pinus > Pinus taeda. The sequence continues at coordinate 25,359 of APFE030638464.1, forward strand.
ATACTAAAGGAGATTTCAAAGTTTTGAGTTTTGGGTTATAGGTGAAATTGAAATTTGCAATACATACTTTAAGACTGATAGATGGCGTTCTATGGTTTGTGCTCGAGTATGCCTTGGACGAAAAATCAAATTATATAGCCTAGAAGGAAAAGATGGAGGTTGTGTTGGAGGATAATGGCTTGAAGGAATTCATTGATCAAGACATTCCTAAGCCACCAACATCGAATGCTCATAATCTGGCCGAATGGAAGAAGTGCGTGGCAAGGGCAGATAATCCTTGAGGGAGTTCAAGACCACATTGTCTTGAGTCTCCATGGGACGGAAACTCGGCATGCTATGTGGAAAGCATTGAAGGAACTTTTCTAGAATAGCAGTGACCAAAGGAAGTTGGCACTGAAAGATAAACTTTGAAAAATCAAGATGAAGGAAGATGACTCAATTCCAAATTACTTGACTAAGTTCACTCAATGCAGGGATGAACTTGGAAGTGTTGGAATCACGGTTGCTAAGGAGGATATGGTGAGTCTTGCTCTTCTTGGACTCCCAAAGAGTTGGCATAGTTATTAGGACTCTGTCAATGGTTAGGAGAAGCTGCCGGATGGGGAACGACTATGGTCATATTTGATGCATGATGAGATCAGGAGGAACACCAGAGATGGGACCTCTTCCAAGGAACTGGAAGAGGATTTCGCCTTAGTGAGTAAGGTAAATTGGGCCAAGGGAAAGAAGTCCCAAGGATAGGAGGGTGAAAAGAATATAGACTTGATGAAAGTCAAGTGTTTTCACTGTCATGAGCATGGGAACAATGCCAAGAATTGCCACCAGAAGAAAGCAAGCAAGAAGGAGCCGACTGTAGTGGCAGCAGGTGAAGCTCTAGCTTCAAAATTCAAACTTGATTTCTCTCTCATTGCATGCATGGCTGACACTGCCATGGGAGGCGTGTGGTATATTGATAGTGGTGCCTCCTTCCATATGATAAGGAATAAATATCTCTTTAGTGATTTTGAGGAGAAAGACCTCAAGCAGAGCATAGAGTTTGGAGATGACGAGAGGTATAGAGCTATCAGGATCAATATAGTTGCCTTTCAGAGGGAGTCTGGTTCTCCTCTCAGGATCACAAATGTGATGTATGTTCCAGGACTAAAGAAGAATATTGTTTTAGTCACGATATTGGAAGACTGTGGCTATGTTGTGGTTTTTAGTAAGGGAAAGGTTTTCCTTAGACACATCACCATATGACAGGTGAAACAGATTGGTGCATGGGTCAAGAACCTATATGCTCTTGAGTTTTAAGATGCATGCAAAGCCTTGAGCCGCAAGGAAAAGGTTAGAGACTTGGTGGTTGAGAGGGAGAGTAAATTACCTCGCAACATGCAACCCTAGAAGAAGCATCTGAAGCAACTTCAGGAAGTTATGGAGAGGCCACAATTTTAGAAGCTAAGAGGAGACAGAGTGGAGAGATCCACTAAAGTAGAGAATAAGTATTCTTAGAAGCAGTCTCAAACAGATGTGGAGAAGCCAAGAGGAGACCGAGTGGAGGCATCCAGTCATGAAGAGACCTCCAGTAGGGGGAAATTTCGAGCTAGGTGGGAAGAGGGTTCACATGCAACCATACCTCCAGGGGTGAGGTGGGGCGATGTGAAGTGATATTCCAAGAGGGTTGAAATTGGGCAGGGTCCACTGAGTGGTTTTATCTCATGGATTGTACCTTGCTACGATAGCCCAGAGTACATAATAGTGGGAGGAATCAGTGGGATTGATGCAATCAGAGATTAAAGTGACAGAGGCTAGTGCAGTAAGATACTAAAAAACTGTAGAGAGGGTTGACAATAGTGTAGAAAGGCAGAGTCAATAGAACCGCAGAGTGTTCAGTCAACAGAGGCAATAGGAGTCAGAGACTTTAATGACAGAGGCATCGTTATGATTCAGGTTGGATGTTTTTTGTTTCTAAAGTTGTTGGAGCAACAACACTAGAGAGAAGTGTTGCATGAAGAACATTAAAAAGGTTCAAGATCTAGATTGAGTTGAATTCCTTTATTGTTGAGAGGGAGTGTTGAAAATAACAACAAGAAACGATAAAAATAGAATCCATAAATTCGAGTTTAATTTGTCCTTGAATGAAACTGAGAATTAAAATTCGAATTCTATTCTGATAGCAACTTAAAATTAGTTAATTAAGTTTATTAATCTTACTTAACTTAGGAATTTTGAGTTGGAAGTCTTTCTGAAGTCATGTATATGAGTTAAGTATGAGTTGTAATTAGTTAACTCAGTTTACTAAGTTAAGTCCAGTTAAATTAGTTCCCAATTGTTTGAGGAACTAATAGTGAGTTAACAGTCAATTGATGCATTAGTGCACTCAACTAGTGCTACTCTAGTTAACTGAATATTCACTCATCAGAAACTCATGCATGTCGATTCTGAGAAAGACCCAATTGAGACTAGAGTGCAGGGACAATTTACTATTTGTTTTACATTTTTCTAAGTTTCACTGATAGTGCATACATTCATGAACTGATCCTTAAGGGATTGCACAATTTTTAGAGGCTTTATTTTCCTTTAAAGACAAACTATCCTCCATAGGAATTACGCATTGGAATAAATAATTGGAGAGCTTGTGAATAGGCTAAGATTTGGCCTTGAGCTTGCTTATGAGTTGGAGATTGAATTTGCTGAGTGCTGGGATTTTTCTAGAGAGAACAAGCATTGTAATTTCATCTTGATTTCCCTGGATATTTATTGTGTTATGTGCCCTTGATGTTCTTCCTCTTGTCGATTATTGTTTGCTTGATCTTTATGGGCTTCCACTGTAAACAATAGAAGTATATTCTTGTCTCTTGTTTTAGTAGATTACACGAGCTTGTGAATCTAGAGGATTTTCTACATCTTGAGCTTCAACAACTCAAAAATATGACCATTAAATTTTTTGATCTGTATCTTTCCACTATTTTCCATCTTTCATTGAAAGAATCGATCCTGTAGATCTCCCATTGAATAGGGTCTACCATAGGCCCGAGCAAAACCCCTCAGCAACAAAGGCATCCCCTTGAAGCCAAAACTACTTTGATACCAAATGTAGGTTTTAACCCTGTACATAAATTACCTACAAACATTTTCTTAAAACATAAAAATAATGGTGAGAACATAAAATAAACATACACAAATATTTTCCCCTGGATCCCAAAATCGGGACTACCAGATTAACTTTTCATTACATTCATTTCAATGTTAC
>APFE030638464.1:28737-47591 GCA_000404065.3 Pinus taeda
TATACATGCTGAAGGATTCATAAACCCCAATCCACTAAACTTGGATTAGAACATAACTATAGCTCCATTGATTGGATCTACAAAATACCATGGGAAAAAAACCATCATGCCCAAAAACATGCGCAAAACCACCCAAAATTTTTTTCCAAGGCGCTGCCTGGACCCTAAACTTTTTTATTTTGGAGCTAGTCATGGAAAGAGTATAACACATATCCAAAACACCTACTAGATTTTTGGTGCATTTAATTCCACTTTCATCACTCTAATCCAAAAAGTCTCCAATCCTTCATCTTTTATATATTTCAAACCGTTTTCACTTTGCAATATCATTTACAAACTGATATTGAAGACTATTGCATCCAAATTAAAAGATATTCTATCTAAATACATTTCTACAAAACATTTTGGGTTCCTCAAACATAGGCAAATTCGAGATGTCATGGAAATTTCCTAAGAATGCATTCATTCTATTATGGTTAACAAGAGGGATGATATGATTATGAAAATTGATTTGAACAAATCATATGATAGTGTTGACTATGGATATTTAAGGATGGTTTTGCATAAGATTGGTCTTTATGCGATGATTGTAGATTGATTATGTCCTATGTTATTGTTGACGGTACTGGATCCACCAAAATTCAGGGGATCTCCCTAGTATGAAGTCCCAACTAGACCTCAAACCATTTGGTGTAGGAGTCCCATCCGGTATGATGGTCCAATTGCCATTAAAGACATGCCTTAGCTCTTTCTTGTCAACACATGAGAGTGGTATACTTAGTCTTCAAATAATAAGGTTCGTGTGCCTGGTGAGTGCTTAGTGTCACTTGTGTCAAATTTTTTTCATTGCAGAGGGTGAGGGCGAGAGTGAGTCTCAAGTCAAAAGGGAGTAGTCCTAACTCAGGTAGAGACACACCACACAATAGGATATGAACAGCTTCCAGTAGAGTAGTCCACAAGGATGTGGCAGTCACATACACAAAGGTGAAAATATAACATGTACAACACCCAACAGAGTAGTCCACACGAGTGCAACGGTCATTATAACAAGTTTATAAGAATGAGTCTCTCTAGTTTTTGAAAGAGTAGTCCACACGGGCGAGACAACGATAACAAATGATACAACACATTTCCAACAACATATGCACTGAAACAATCGAAATACTTCAACTATCTTAGTAAAAGTTAAAGTACCATGCATTACAATGTCCAAAGAATAGTCTTACAAACAAATACAATACATGTGTGAAAACGTGCTAGCCTGTGATAGGCTTCTGAATTAAGCAAAAGTTCCAAGACACATTCGTACATCATACATTACTAGCCCCAGTAGTGGATCATTGGAGCTACTACTCACTCCTCAAAGAAAATATTATAGACTCTCAAGGCTATGTGGGAGGACCTAAGGTGAAAAGTCTTTTGCATGTAAAAATGAGGGGTATATATAGCCAAGGGTGAAATTGACCCTTGTGACTCTTTGAATTCCCTCATGATTGTTCGACTTACATGAATCTTTGACTTGCATGACTCTTTACCTTCAGCCATGGGTCTCTTGGACTTCCACATTACATTACATCGATTACACAAGTATGACCCAAAATAGTGATGTGGCAGAGGCGACTCATGACACAATTCAACATGACACTCCTAGTATGCACATGTTGGTTGTGTTATTCAATGTCGACCTGATGTGCTGCTGAGTAATGAGTGTGCCCATGGTGTACTATAGCTTCACCTCTGCATGGAAAAGTGCACAGAGTCTTAAATGGTCTTGGTGTTCACTTGATGGTTCATGCACATGCATGTGTCTCCTTTTCTTGCTACTTGGTATGTTTTGTGTGTTTGTCCAACCACGAGCAAGTCTTCTAGCATGCGCTCCTTGTTCATCCCATTTTTCATTGCGCCATGTTTCATCCATGTACATGTTTCTACAATCACTCATGGCGAGACAACATCAAATCCAAAAATATCCTAGTCTACCATGATGCATATCCTTTCGTTTCCAGGTGCAGGTGACCGGGAGAGAGGACAAGGTTTTGAAACAACACAAAGCACATGTCAGGCCAGGATGTGAGGTTTAGGGGAACTATCAGGAAAAACTACGCAGAGGTCACTAAGAGGATAGGTTGAGTAGTCTCAGACAACAATGACATCTGCGGGATCTGGCTCAGCTGGGAGGAAAAACTGCGCAATTTTTCCAGGGAAGGCAGTGCAGGCAACAGGAGGCACTGGTAGTGAAAACTGCACAAATTTCTAGAGGAGGTCGAGATTGGGCTGTGGGAGCTTGCTAACCAAAATTGTATAGATATGGCAGGTAGTCATGCAGGACATGTCTGTTTAGTTTCTAGGCTGAGCGAGGTTCCAGGCAGTAGGTGGATTGTCCATGAAAATTGTACAATTTTCAGGAGGAGTGGCTAGCAGGCCTGCAGGGGGACTGACTGACAAAACTTCGCAATTTCCAGAGACAGTGTAGTGACATGCAGCGTGTGCCTTCCACTCTTGTCTGCACAATTTCTTCAGGAAGTGTAAGAAGGTAGGCTGGAAACTTCTGCACAATTTATGAGATGAGTTAAGCCCTTGGTCACTGCTCAGTGAAATTCTCCAGTTGACCAGCGAGAGGCTTGATGGATAGGATTACAGAGAGCGCAAACTGAAATGGCTTCTTGGGCCACTTCTACGATGTTTTGGGTGGCATTTAGTCAGGTTGATTCTAGGATTGGGCAGTGCAAACTATCTGGAGGATAGCCTCAAGGTCTACGTAGTTCTGGGCAACAATGCTTGATCACTGAGGGTTGAGACTGCACATTGTAGCTCAATGGAGGTTCCACTGATGGAGGGTGGTTCGGTCGACAGATTTTCAAAAAAAGTGGCCAAGTGTGTGAGCGAGTGAACTTGTGTATACATGACCTTGCGAACACACACTCAATATAACTCGATGGGAGGACACCTCAAATCAAAAGACAACATATGCTCAATGTGACTGACTGCGGGATTGTTTAATGGTGAAAGCGACAAGTGTGACACTTCGGATAGACCTTCGGTCAACCGTGACGACACTTGTATGACAATGCTTACAACATTGTGTGTGAGTGTTTACATAGTGAACACAACTCATACACACAAAGAAAAACCTTTAGCATCACTAGAACAAGGTCGCAAGCATGCCATATCAATCAACATGCTGAAGACAATAGTTGGTTAAACAAGCAAAAAGGAAGCGATACATGTAGAGGAAACACATGAAATCACTGTTTTGTACTTGCACACATCCATGTTACTGAAGACAAGATGATATGAAAATGACAAGAAGTCTTACAAACTCAAATAAGAGGTGTACTTTACTTGCCATACTTATCCTCGAGATGATCATGAATCTGACGGAGTTTTCATGCGGTCCTAATCTTTTTCCATCACTTGGTCTCTTGGTCCTTCTCCTCAACTCCTTGGGAGTGATCTCAACACGTCACCTTTTCCTGTAGTCACTGAGAGATAAATAAACGTAGTTTCAACGGGCAGTGACTGTTGCTAGGACGAGGCCATGGGAGGCCCATCTGTGTAGTTTCTACATGCAAGATAGATAGGGCATATTGGACAACACTGTGCAGTTTTGAGGCACGGGACACTGCTGCAGGATGGGGGTCTTGAGAGGACACCTATACACAATTTCTAAATGCAGGGCAATCAGGCTGCTTTGCACAATTCTGTAGAGTAGTGCTGGCTACTGTACTGCTCTGCGCATTTCTGGAGAGTAGTGCTGGCTAGGTAGCTGAGGGACAACACTGCGAAGTTTTTGATGCCAAGGGAGGCTGGGGTCTCTGCACACTATGGAGTTATAGCAGGCAAGGGAGGAAGCTTAAGGGTTGTAGAATAAAAGTGCACAGTTTCAGGAAGCTAGATGAGGCTAGGTTGCTTGGGAAATTGGCTAAGTGTGTGATTAGTGGCATAGATGTAAACAGTGATAAGACTCGACTATGATCACACACGAACACTTAGTGATACAATGTAGACCATCCAAAATGTATAAAACATACTCTACTTGATGCAACAACCTTTGTGACAAGAGTGCGTGAAGTGAGTGTGAAACTTGTTTATGTGATGATAACAACTCATGCGGACATGATTTCCCTTGAAGCAACACAACATCCATTTGCATGAAAAACAACAATCCCTATGCCCAAAGATGACGCATGCTACATAAAGATGAGAACATGAACAAATCTTAAGAACAAGGAGGGGAAGCTTGATACCATTAGCTTACCAACACATGACCAAGGATGATCGATTGCAGGATCTGAGGTAGGCTCAAAATTTTCATGCGAGCCAAAACTTTGGAGGGTTGTTGTAGCTACTACAACATTGGAGACACACTGGTAGAACTCCAAATCTCTTTATGGACTTTTTTTCGTGAAAAGCAATTCTAACCCTTTCGAAGGTATTGTTAGATTCTTTGATCGTGATGGCTTGTGCACTATCTTATGTGAAATATATAGTCCCTACCATTCTCTTGATCGATCAACACACATTCCAAGTCAAGTCAACTTAGTTGTTTCGATTGGGGATGAGGGGTATATTAATGCACAAGTAATATAACTGTCATAGTTTAAGTTTCATCTCTGGTGTTGCTCCGCTGCCAGCAGGTCTGGACAGTACCCCAACAGAGTCATGTAGGAAAAAAATCATCGTGCTGCCGCTAGCGAGCCTGTTCAGTACCCCGACAGAGTTGTATCACCTCTCTATGCAGGAAGGCTTTTCCTTCTTTCGCCTTATTCATTTTTCATTTTTCAAAGAATTATGCATAGGCACTTATTTATTTCAGAGGCAGAAGATGGATCTCGACTTATTGAGAGCATAAGAGGTTGTTCCTTTAGATAAGTATGTTATATATACCTCTGACATACTTGTTAAGGATTCCCCCCTCAACTTACTGTAATTGACTAAGCTAACAAGGGTTAACCCAAAAGAACTGATTAGAGTACGTGGTAATAGTTTACAGTGCAAACGTTGTGTTTTCACCAAGACTCACTCTGAGTAGAATGTATTTTCCATCAAGGCATCATTGACTAAAAATAACAAGCTCTTCATAATGAGAGAGGACAACATATAAACAGATGTTGATAGTTGTATAAGTCCTCTTAGATTTGCCTGGCTTGTCTCGAGAGCCAACATGGTTTCATGACAGGCTAACCTATGGGTACAAGAAAGTAGAGAAAGCAAAGAAAAAAGTAGAACAAGCAAGAAAACCAAACCAAGTAAGCAAGAAAACAAATATGCAAACCAGAAAGCAAAGAAAATCAAAAAAGCAAACACTACTCCTACTCCTACGCTAAACAATCGGGTTTATGTGAAATGAAATTTCTAGTGAAGCCACCATATGCGTACTAGACCTACAACCACAAAGATACAAGCGATTAAAACATATAAAAAATAGCGTGCAAATGAAAATACGAAAACTTGACAATATTGCACACGAGAGAGAAGGTCTTGCCTATGGGCAAAAAGATGTGTCACAACCACTCCACACATATGCTTACCTCTTCGATGACTACCATTTTTCAACGAACCTCAGAATCCCCTTGCGAGTCTGTGTTAATCTGCACCAAGTTTCTTATCGAGTGCGAAGAAGGACTTAAGCTTGTTACCTGCAACATGACTCGCCAAGTAAGATTGTTCCAGCCATTCAGCGATTGGATCATAAAATTCATGATGGATGGTTTGAAAGACTCGTGATCTTTGAAAATATGGATTTATGATTCAAGAGAGGGGATCACGATGGGAATCTGGTAATAGATCTGATCATTCTCGTCAGTCGTGTCAACACAGTGAGGACCTACCGTAGCCATCAACGTAGGCTGAAGTGCCTCACCTACTTGCCAAAATTATGAGGAGAACGATGTTACCCGATGAAGATCATTGTGCGCGAAGTGACTGTCATTGGATGTATTGTTGGGAAAATGATAAACTACATGAAAATCACCCAAGATAGAAGAAATATCAGACGAGTTGGTCGAGATTCCATATTCCTAGTTTGACATGAACAAAGAAAATTTTTGAACAATCTTGCGAATGCTCTGAATGATGGAACCAAGTTCGCTGTGTGCTAGATATGACAGAACACCCACTTGCAACTGGTGAAAAATTGCGCATGCATCATGGTCAGCATAGGAATATAGAAATTTTGCCAGCACTGTGAATGTGTGAAGCCATTTGGGGTGTGGTGAAATGAGAGGAACTTGATTCACATAGGGAGATTGCTGGTGTGATGAGCAGGCAAATTTGAAGTGCAAGATTCGCAAGAAGACCAAGGAGCTGATCACGAGAGAGAACATACAATAAGTATGATTTCAGACAAAGACAATCTTTGAGATAATCAAATTAAAAATTCCATGATTGCATGAGAGACAGGAACTCCCAACCCAAGTTGGATGTAAGAGATGTGCATGAAGATGGACACGCTGTAATAGACCCATAGATTTGGTCATGAGTAAAATTTTGAAATCTTGAAATATCACACCCGGAGTAGTAAACATTTTTTACACAGGGATCCATGTCAAGTGCAACCATGCAGATAGACGGATTGTGCGTGAGAAACCAGATCTGATTTGGTTGAAGGGGCTTACCAGAGTCGCGAGGTCCTGACATAACCATCAATAGACATTGAAGTGCTTCGACTACTTGACACGTTTTGAAACTTTCCAGAATTGAAAAATTGCATTTTGAGATGTGAAACAAATCATGCATGGCTTGAGGATGGTTGTTGTTGCTGATTTCAAAGCTGCTCTTCGGATGGAAACCATCTCTATCACAGGCTTCATCAAACTTTTCATCTTCAACAAGCTAATCCGGATTTAAATAGGAATGCAACAAATTACAGAGATAACCATAAACATAGAGATGTAGCAGAAATAATACTTCATTTCATTAATGTAAAATACTGAAATATGCTTACAAACAGAAATGGAAATAAACTAGCAAGGGAAATGGTAGCTTATCTCTGAGAAGAGATGTGGTGGCTACATGCCTCTGAATTGTGTTACAATGAGGCTCAAAGGCCTATTTATTGTTGAGAAATAATGGAAAACCTTTAACATTCCAAAACCTAACCCTAGAAGATGAAATGCCAAATTATGGGCCCCGTTTTGGGTAAGTTGGTACATCAACTTCCCACGGTCGTAACTTTGGCACCCGATCTTTGTTTGATGCGTAAAATAGCTCGTTAGAAATATCTATTTGAGCACTACAACTTTGGAAAGAGCAATAATGTCGCTCCCATATTTCCCAAAAAACGTCGTTTGGGGCCTCAAAACAGCTCCGAAAGTTCATGACCCGAAAAACTACTAAAAATAGTAAATTGTGCTACAATTACGGAAACTGAAAAACTGAAAGAGACAATTGTGGGGGTCCAAGGGGGATAGGTGGGTGGCCACCAACATCCACCTAGATCACAAGCTGACTTGACGAGTTGTCTCCATGCAACAGACAAGATGATGACGAGTGGGAAGTGTCTTGTATGTTGAGATTGTTTTCATCATGGGCAACCTCACTACCTTGTGTCAATCAAGGAGATAACTCATTAGATGAAGAAACAAGAGAACGCAGAGTATCTTCGACATGTGTTGATGCACTGTGAAAGGTAGGACGCAAAGGCAAGTGGGGTGAAGAGGAAGTTTCAATATGGATGTCTTCTTTGACCAGTGCACATTCCAGACCTGAGTTAGAGTGTACATGAGATAACAATAGATCATGTGATGTGTTTGGGAATTCAACACCACATACAAAAGCATGGGAGTGATGATAGCCCAATATTGGAGGTTAATCGAAAGAATTAATTGTTCATGATGTTTCACCAAGATTAGCGGATTGAGAATCGATCAAGAATGGAAGCTCATTGTCTTGATGTGAACCATTTTGAAACATAGAAGAGGAATTGATTGTGCCTTCACCTTTCTACTCCTCTACTTTTGTAATGAGTCTACCTTGCACATGACAGCAATTCAAGCCAACAACTTGAGAATCAAGAGAATGCACACAGATATCTTGTGAAGCAGATTGATCAAGAGAGTCATGGTACAAGGAGTCATGGCTTGTAGATGATGGAGGATGGAAGAGATGCAGATCAAACTCGAGACTTGGGTTATAAATGGTGATGTCATGTTGTAGAATGGAGGAATGAGTCTTTTCCATGAGCTTTCTTAGCCATTCTAGAATTTCCTCCATTGGAGTGGGAGATGACTGAGAAGATGGGTTGGGAACATGCTGCGCAGATTTCTCAGCTTTGTGACCGCTGCAAGGGGGTACCCTCTGCGCAAATTTCTTAGCTTTGCGACCAGTACGAGGAGGAACCCTCTTTAAGACTGGAAAGGGAGGATGACAAGGAACAAATGGGGTGTTGGGCTCCTCCTCTGCAAATTGAGGGGCCTCATGATCCACAAGAGTCGAGGAAGAAGGGAAATCAGGAGGTTCACCATGTTGGGAAACATGAACCAAGTGTTTCAACTCCTGTCTCATGAAGTCAAGGTCCACAAACTGTTCAGGAATTTTGTGACAGAGGTGAAGGAAGCAAGTAGCAAAGTCCTCAATTGATTCACCAGGATTCATTCTTAAACAAGAGATTCTTTCATAGACATCTTAGTGGTTATACTTATAGAAGGCTTGATGGAGCTCCTTGGGGAGAGTATGAAGGGAATGGATGGAAGTAGGTGGCATGGTATGACACCACTGATTAGCATGACCTTCAAGGGTGAGGAAGAAAAGTACGCAAACAAGATCTTCACTATCAATTTCATGAGATTCACAAAAATGCTCTTGGTTACGGATGCTCTATCGTCTCCGTCAAACTTTAACAAGGACAAGTGATCGAGAAGCTCATTAGGGAGTGGTAGTTGATTAAGGGAGAAATGGGAGAAACACCCTGGGAGCATGATTGTGTATGATACATTTTGATAAGAGATTCAAACTAGATGCAATGGGCTCAGCTTTTCATCTAGCCCTCCTTCTAGCACCATAAATGTTGACAGTGTTGGATATGCCAGCATTTAGGGGATATCCCCGGTATGAAGTCCAAACTAGACCTCAAACCATTTGCTATAGGAGTCCCATCTGGTACGATGGTCTGATTTACATTATTTTAAATATATACCTTAGCTCTTGCTTGTCAGCACATGAGAGTGGTATACTTATTCTTCAAACAACGAGATTCATGTTCTTGGTGAGTGCTTAGTGTCACTTGTGTCAAAGTTCTTTCACTGCAGAGGGGGAGGGTGAGAGTGAGTCTCAAGTCGGAAGGGAGTAGTCCCAACTCATGTAGAGACACACCACACAACAAGATTTGCGCAACTTCTAGCATAGTAGTCCACACGGATGAGGCAATCACATACACAAAGGTGAACAAATAGCACGTTCAACACCCAGCGGAGTAGTCCACACGAATGCAATGGTCGTTATAACAAGTTTATAAGAATGACTATGTCTAGTGTCCGACAGAGTAATCCACACCGACGAGACAACGATAACAATTGATATAACACATTTCCAACAACATATGCACAAAAACAACCGAAATAGTTCAAGTATCTTAGTACAAGTTAAAGAAACATGCATTAAAAGTGTCCAAAGAATAATCTTACAAACAAATACAATACATGTGTGAAAACGTGTTGGCCTGTGATAGGCTTCTGAATTAAGTGAAATTTCCAAGACACATTCGTACAACATACATCGCTAGCTCCAGTAGTGGAGCATTGGATCCACTACTCACTCCTCAAAGAAAATATTTCAGACTCTCAAGGCTATGTGGGAGGAGCAAAGGTGCAAAGTCTTTAACATGTACAAATGAGGGGTATATATAGCCAAGGGTGAAACTGACCCTTGTGACTCTTCGACTTCCCTCATGACTGTTTGAATTAGATGAATGTTCAAATTACATGACTCTTTAGCTTCATCTTTGGGTCTCTTGGACTTCCATGTTACATTACATTGATTACACAAGTATGGCCCAAAATAGTGATGTGGCCGAGGTGACTCATGACACAAATCAACATGACACTGCTAGTATGCACATGTTGGCTGTGTTGTTTGTGTTGAGTTGCTATGCTGTTGAGTGCTGAGTGTGCCTGTGGTGTAATATAGCTTACCTCCACATGGAAAAGTTCATGAAGTCTTCAATGGTCTTAGTGTTTACTTGATGATTCATCAATGTGTACATGTCTCCTTCGCTTTCTACTTTGTATGCTTCGTGTGTTCATCCAACCACGAGCAAGCCTTCTAGCATACGGTCTGTATTCATCCCATTCATCATCACACCATGTCTCATCCATGTACCTATTTCTGCAATCACTCATGACGAGATGACATCAAATCCAAAAATCCCCTAGTCTATTATGATGCATTGCCTTTCGTTTTTGGGTGCAGGTGATTGGGAGAGAGGACAAGGCTCTGAAACAATGCAGGGCACATGTCAGTCCGGGATGCAAGGCTCTGGGGCATTGTTGGGAAAGGCTACATAGAGGTCACTGATTGACTAGGTTAAGCAGTCCAGGGCAATAGTGACATCTGTGGGATTTGGCTCAACTCGGAGGGAGAACTGCATACTTTTTCTGGGGATGGCAGTGTGGGCAGCAGGAGGCACTGGCAGTGAAAATTATGTAGATTTCCAAAGGATGTCGAGATCAAGCTATGAGAGTTTTCTGGCCAGAACTGTGCATATCTAGGAGGTAGTCATGTAGGACATGTCTGCACAGTTTCCGGGCTGAGAGGGGTGTCGAGCATCAGGTGGACTTTCCATGAAAACTACGCAATTTTCTAGAGGAGTGGCTAGCAGGCCGACAGGGGGACTTACTGACAAAACTGTGCAATTTCCAAAGATAGTGCGGTGACAGGTAGCGGGTGCCTGTCACTCTTGGCTACATAATATCTTTAGGTAGTGCAAGCAAGAAGGTTGGAAGATTTTGCGCAATTTTGGAGATGAGTGCAGCCCTAGGTCACTACTCAGTCAAATTATTTGGTTGACCAGTGGGAGGCTTGATGGATAGGCTTGCGGGAAGCACATACTGAAATGGATTCTTGGGCCACTTCTGCGTTGGTCTAGGTGACAGTCAGCCAGAATGATTCCAGGATCGTGTAGTGCAAACTGCCTGGAGGGTAGCCTTAAGCTTTGTGCAGTTCTGGGCAATAATGCTTGATCACTAAGGGATAATATTGCGTAGTGCATCTCAATGGAGGTCTGGCTGATGGAGGGTGGTCCGGTTGACATATTTTCAGAAAAATGGTTGTGTGTGAGCAAGTGAACTTGTGTATACATCACCTTGCGAAAACGCACTCAACCTGACTTGATGATATTACATCTCAAATCACAAGGCAACATATACTCAGTGTGACTAATTGTGGGACTGTTTAATGGTGAAAGCGATAAGTGTGACACTTTGGATAGACCTTTGGATAACCGTGACGAAACTTGCACGACAGTACCTACAACATTGTGTGTGAGTGCGACAAATGTTTACATAGTGAACACAACTCATACACACAAAGACAAACCTTCAGCATCACCAGAACAAGGTCACAAGCATGACATAACAATGAACTTGCAGAAGATGATAATTGGTCAAACAAGCAAAAATGAAGAAAGACATGTAGAGGAAACACATGAAATGAATTTTTTGTGCTTGCACACGTGCATGTTACTGAAGACAAGATGATATGCCAATGACAAGTAGTCTTGCAAACTCAACTAAGAGGTGTACTTTACTTACCATACTTACCCTCGATATGATCATGCATCCGATGGAGTTTGCATGCGGTCTTGATCTTTTTCCATCACTTGGACTCTTGGTCCTTCTCCTTAACTCCTTGGGAGTGATCTCAGCATGTCACCTTTTCCTATGGTCATTGAGAGATAAATCAATGCAGTTTTAGTAGGAAGTGACTACTGCCAGGACGAGGCCATGGGAGGCCCATTTGTGTAGTTTTTGCATGCAAGATAGATAGGGAAACTTGGACAAGGTAGGGATGTTCTCTATCACCTTTTCTATTTCTATTAGTGATTGACGAGATGAGTAGGTTGATAGGCTCACTCTTGTGAGATTTTCTCGAGACTTTTGGTCACAAAAAATATTTAGATAACCCACCTTATATTTGTGGATGATGTCCTCTTCCTAGGGAAGGCCTCTGTTTTTGAATGGAGAAATTTACACCATATCATATATTCATCTAGTGATGCATCTGGGCTATACATTAAAAAATCAAAATCATTGATTTCCACAACATAGAGGGAGTGCCTTGTTTCAGTGATTGCATTTTTTTTAAGTGACATTGGTAAAGTTGGATGTGGGATTCAAATATATCAATTTCCATATGGAACCAAATAATTATGGTCTTAATGACTAAAGCAGGTTGATTGAAAAATTCGAATGCAAATCGACATCTTGGGAACATCATTGGTTGATTCTTGGGGGTAGAGTAATTATAGTTCAATTTGTCTATAAAGCATTGTTATTTACTGAATGCATCTTTATATGATGCCCAAAAATATCATCAATAGGATTAAGTCATTTGTTTCCAATTTTTTTTTATGGGTGGTGATCCAGATTGGATCATTATATTGTTTTTCATCCATCTCAATGTATTTGGAGTGGGAAAAGTGGAGGAATCAACTCACGGTGTCATTTTTATCGGCGGGACCCAATTTGGCAAAACGAGGTTTGAAACCTTCTAGGACCGTTTTGAGGCACCAAATGAAGTTATTTGGGGGTAAAAATTTTCTGATATAGGATTTAAAATAGCACCATTTTATGATATTCTATGCACATAGATCTTTCCAATGGGGCAAGAAGCGCGTCAATCGGAGTTTGTATGCAAAAGTTATGCCACTTAGAAGTTGACCTTCCTATTTTCACATGTATAGTTTGGGAGGATGCCACGTGATCCCCCATTATTCATGGAAAAGGGGCTAGACACGTGATTATGATGTAAAATACTCTATAAGAGTCTATGTTGTAACTCTAGTTAAGAGTTGATTAGTCAAAATTAAACACTAGTAGGCTATTGGGCTGTGTTAAAACCGAGCTACTAGGAGGAAGAGGCATGCCATTCTTTCAAGAGAATTTTATTCCATAGCTAAGCAAAGATAGCCAGGAGATATATGAGTTAGAATCACATAGAGAGGATCTCTGAACTATAGCATCCCACGAGCCACAAACATTACTTCTTTGTACCTGCAACCATATTTCCAGAAAGAGAAAGAGGGCGAAACGACCTCACCTTCCAGCTGGGTTTTCTCCTAAAAGGATTTCCTAGAGAGCATATCTTGTGTCTTATGAGTGTATGTGAGATTATTTTATTGTTCTCTATTTTTCTGCATAATTTTCATTCACATGGATGCACTAATTACAATTAAATATGTAAATCTTAAAGTTTAATACAACTGTAATAATATAGAATCTCATATTTTTAATATAATATTATTAGATATGTTGTGACGAACTATCCTGTGGAATATCCATGATAGTTTACAGATCAGGTGAGGCCTAAAAAATTCACAAGATCCATCTTATTCGATTGGAGAAAATTTCTATGAGGGTTGAGGAGGGAGGCTAGGGTTTAAAGGACATTGAAAAGTTCAGATGGGTTCTACTAGTTAAGAGCATGTGGTGTGCTATAAACAGTGATGGCATCTAGTAGAATCATTAAATAAGAGTACATTAGGAACCTATTTATATTGTAGTGGATTAAGGAAGGGGCTCGGGCTCCTAGCGTTGTCTTTTATATATGGAATCTTATGTTAAAGGTGAAGCATTGGATGATTGGGAATTTGAAATGGGAGATAGGATCTGATTCTTTGATGGTGGTAGGTCTTCAACATGTAAAATGTTTTACTAGTAATCATTCATTACATGTCACTCTTATCAGACACATACACAATTTGGGTGTATATTTGATCTTGGAGGATCCAAGAATACAAGTGGTCTTGAAAATAGCTCAAAAATCAAAGTCATTAGATGGAAATGAAACTAGAACCAGGTCGTAGTGCTCTTTGACCTGATTCTAACGGTGTGAACGAAACTCAAATCCAAGTTCGTATGTTCAAGTTATAACTGGTCAAAGTCTAGTCAAACTAGGGCCAAGTGGAAAACTAACGAGGCAACAAATTGGCAGAATCTCGGCAAATGAAATGTGCCGGTTGGAACATGCGAATTTGTCGAATCCTTAATTTGTCTAATGATCCTTATTTTTTGGTGGAATAATTTTAACCGTTATATAAAAAAAAATAAAAAAAATAAAAAATAGGGTGGCAAGTCGCCACCCCTGCCACCCGCAAACCACAATGTTATATTTATATACAAAAGATGTTACAGTGGCGGGCGGTCAAACCCCGTCGCTACATAGCTCGAAGCCGCCGAACCGAACAATTGCCATGAGACTGCGACCGATGTGATCACGATGTTAAAGCAGAAACACCAGGAGTTGGTAGTTTGTAAGCCCCGTGACAGAAAGGGATTAACGCGTGCAGGTAGCGAGGAGTCTGGAGAATCACAGGAAGAAAATAAAAATGCAAGAGCATAACACATAAAGGCACATATACACAGAGGATTTCCCACCTGGCATCTCAAAACCGGAGACTCACCGCTTGATTGTTCATGTATTATTCCTTTTCAATGTTACCAATACATATTTCATGACATGCGCGAAAGCATCCAATACCATTGGACCGGAAAAACAGCGGTTCCAAGGGACCATGGACCGAAAACCATAGGGGTAGTTTGGTCGGCCCAACCAATATAGGGTCAAAATTTTTTGCTCGGGGCGCTGGCCGCCGAACCCCGTGAGGAGGGGCTACCCGCCCCCCCTCACCTCCGGACGAGCGGCGCGCGCGCGCGGCGGCTGTACCCCCGCGCTGCACAACTCGAGCGGACGAGAAGGGCCTCGCGCGGCCCCCCCTCTACACCCCCGGCCGGGTTCGGACTACGTCGGTTAGTCGTGGAAAGAATATAACACAACCCAACACAGAGCCAACCATTAAGATAAATATACTAACCACCGAAACATATATGCGCCAAATGGGGAGTCGGTGGGGTTGGAACCTACGAAGACCCTGTGCCCAACATAGCCCACTACCAATGACCCAACGAGCCTACATTGAACTATCTTCCCACCATCAATACTTAAACTCACTCATTTTCCCAGCGGACCAGCCTGGAGGAGAGTAGAGTGCGGAACCAAGAGTAGCCAGGGGTGTGGAACCTTGAGCGAGAGAATCATTGAGATGCTGAAACACCCCAACAATAGGTTAGTCGTGGAAAGAATATAACACAACCCAACAATCTCCCACTTGTTGTTTTCTTTCCACAGGGGGCCACAGGAGAGCTTAGTCATTTTTCCAGCCCTGAAACACCCATTGTTTCTCTTCACCAAGAGAACTTCTCAGAGCTAACATATTTTGTCAATGCATCTGCAGTATTCTTCAAAGTGTCCACCTTTACCAGCAACACCTTTTTTTCTTCTATCATATCCATCACAAAGTGATACTGAACATCAATGTGCTTTGTCTTTGAATGATAAGCAGGGTTCTTTGCCAAGAAAATTGCACTTTGGCTGTCACAGTCTATCCTTATAGCTCCCTGTACTTACCCCATACTTGAACACAATCTCTGCAACCAAACTGCTTCCTTGCTTGCATGAGTGGCTGCCATGTATTCTGCCTCTGTAGTTGATAGTGCCACTACATATTGTTTCTTACTCATCCAACTGACTGCACCTCCAAATAGGTTAAACACATACCCACTTGTAGATCTTCTCTGATCCAGATCTCCAGCCCAATCTGCATCAACAAAGCCACGGATATCCAACACTCTGTCCAATCCTGGTCTTCTTGGTAGCACAAACCATAATCACTAGTGCCACGCAAATACCTGAAAACCCGCTTCACTATTGTCCAGTGCTCCTTCCCTGGTTTTGACATAAACCTGCTCAATACTCCCACTGCATGTGCAATGTTTGGTCTAGTACAGACCATGGCGTACATAAGGCTACCAACTGCACTTGCATATGGAACACGGGACATGTCCTCTTCCTCTTCTTGTGTCTTGGGACACTGTTCAGCAGATAACCTCACACCTACAGGAATAGGAACCTTCACCGGTTTACTATCCTGCATATTAACCTCTGCAATATTGTCTCGACATACTTCCTCTGGTTTAACCAGAGCTTCCTCTTTGCCCGATCTCTTTTAATTTCCATGCCCAAAATATAGTTTGCAGCACCGAGATATTTCATGTCGAATTTGGAGGACAATTGGGTCTTCAAATCCTGGATAATTTCTTGTCATTTCCAACCAACAACATATCATCCACATACAAGACCAGATAAATAACACGGTCACCAATTAATTTAAAATACACACAATGATCTGCTTTGCTTCTGGTGAAGCCAAGTCCCGTATAAATGTATCAAATTTCTGATACCACATCCTTGGTGACTGTTTTAACCCATACAGAGACTTCTTTAACTTGCATACTAGTTCTTTCTTACCCTTCACCGCAAAGCCTTCAGTTTGCTTCATGTAGATTTCCTCTTCCAAATCCCCGTGAAGAAATGTTGTCTTCACATCCATCTGTTCTACCTCAAAATCAAAAGCAGCAGCAACAGATAAAAGTAATCTAATAGAAGTTACCTTGGCAACAAGAGAAAAAATATCGCCAAAATCAATTCCCGACAATTGGGAATAACTTTTGCTACCAACCGAGCTTTGTATTTCTCCACCTTCCCTTCTGCAATTGTCTTCTTCTTGAACACCCATTTGCTGCCAATGGGTTTCCTTCCAGCCGGCAACTCCACCAGATCCCAAGCCTCATTTTTGTGCAAAGATGCATTTCATCAACCATGGCCTCTTTCCAGAGTTTTCCATCCTCTGAATCCACTGCTTCCCTTCAAACGTCCCTGGGATCATAATAGTAACAGACAAAGCAAAGTTTGAATAGAAAAGCAGATGGACTATACCTTTCTGGCTGCCTTCTTTCTTGAACTGATCTTCTCACAGTCGGAGTTTGTGGCTCTTCATCTTTTGATTCCTCCTCTGTTGTAGAGTCTGATTCTTCCTCCTTTAGTTCAAACTCTATCTTCTCAGGTTCCTTTGGTTGGACTTCATGTTTAATAACATCTTTCACCTCTCTGAACACCACATCTCGGCTGTACACAACCTTCCTTGTTACTGGGTTCCAAAGCTTATAACCCTTTAAACCATCCTTATACCCAATAAAGATGCACTTTTCAGATTTACTATCCACTTGGTTCATTTCTCCTTTGGAACATGTACATATGCATCACATCCAAATACCCTCAGATGTGAAAGAGAGGGTTTCTTACCAGTCCATACTTCTTGTGGAGTCTTATCCTCCAACGTTGATGAAGGTGGCCTGTTGACCAGGTAACATGCAATATCCACTGCCTCTCCCCATAATTCCTGTCCTAACCCAGCACCATTGAGCATGCGTCTTGCCCTTTCCATCAACATCTTATTCATTATTTCTGCAACTCCATTTTGTTGAGGTGTATATAGAGTAGTCTTCTATCGTGCTATACCACACTTCTTACAGAATTCTTCAAATTCCTTACTGCAAAACTCTCCACCGTTATTTTTCCTCAGCACCTTTATCTTCTTCTCTGTCTAGTTTTCCACCAGAGCCTTAAATTCTTTAAACCTATCAAAGATTTCAGATTTCTTCTTAAGGAAATATATCCATGTATTCCTTGAGAAGTCATCTATAAATGACACATAGTACACAGACTTACATAGTGATGCAACCTTCACAGGACCAAACACATCACTGTGCACAAGTTCTAATATATGTTTCGCCCTCTTATTACCAGAGGGGAAACTCACCTGATGTTGCTTCCCATATACACAATTTTCACAAAAATCAAAATCCAGAGAGCTATTACTCATACCTTCTACCATACCTTTACCACAAAGTATCCGAAGGCCCTTTTCTCCAATATGTCCAAGCCTTTGATGCCACAACATGGTCTTCTCTCCAGAGACCACTAGATTTTCTGCTCCACTTTCAGGAACCACAGAACTATTGCACCCATCAATAACAGTGCTACCTTGCAGCTTGTACAGAGTTCCAGTCCGAACTCCTTACATTAATACGAGTGCTTCCCAAACCATCTTGCAGGTATCCTTCTCAAACATTGTTTTTACACTTGCATCATCCAGCTTGCTTACAAAAATCAGATTTCTGGCCAATGCAGGAATATGTAAAACACCTGGAATTGTTCTAACCCTTCCACCTTGCAACTTCAACTTTACTTTTCCGTGACCAACGATTCTAGCCTTCCTATCATCCCCTAAGAAGACATCACCACCATCATATTTCTCATACTCGCAGAACCATTCTCTATGGGGAGTGAAGTGAAAGGATGTACTTGAGTCAATCAGCCGTGCCTCATGATCTACATGTGTACTTGAAGAAGCCAAGTACACATCCCCACCTTCATCTGAGGTGGTTTTCGCCTCTGCAGAAGGAGCATCGTCAAAACCTTTTCCTTTATCAGGAGCTTTAGATTTACACTCCCTTTTGAAGTGCCCTTCCTTTCCGCATTTCCAGCACACCACCTTTGTAGGTTTTCCTGGAGATTTTGATCTCCCTCTAGATTTAGATCTCCCACTCGATGACTTATTTTTGTTTCTGTTCTGGGACCGTCCTCGTATAGACAAGGCATCACCATTCTGGTTGTCCATATTTTTCAGTCTCACATCTCCTCCGTCAGCAAGGCTGAGACTATTTCATCAAACTGCAAAGCAGTTGCATTGCTACCTATTGCAATAACCAGACTATCCCACGAATCTGGTAGAGAACACA